>JANCRA010000104.1:987500-1210000 GCA_024362935.1 Setophaga petechia | reverse complement strand
GCACTCCACGGCATCAAAAGACAGGCAAAGCCGCTTGCTTATTGTATTTTCCTTCTAGAAAAAAGTTTTGGTGTTTATGCCGCACCGTGTTCGCAAAGTACTTTGGCTGCTCAGTTGCATTTCAACAGGAACCTAAATAGCAAATCCTCGGGCTGGGGGAAGTAAACACATGAACAATCCGGACCGAGCTGGAGAGGAAAAAAAAGCAAAAAAAAAAAAAAAAAGTAGCGCTCTGAAGCCTCTGCCAAACGCTGAGCTGCTACAGCCTAGCGCTTTGCTCTGTCGTGCTGGCTGCTGCTCCTCCTGCCACCATCACAATGATCAAACGCTCTCCTCCTCCACCTCCTCCTCCTCCATGCCAGCGGAGTGATACCAGGACAGGAGCGCTCAGCAAACACCGCAGCGGCGGCGGCGGCGGCTCCGGGCCGTGAGGCAGGCCCGGGGACAAGGTGCAAAACCCGGCACGGACCGGCCCGGCAGGAGCGGACATGGCGCTGGCGGCGGCGGCAGCGAGCGGGGCCCGACACCTGCCGGCCCCGCGGCCTCCCCGCACCGCGGGCCGGGCGGAGCCTCCCGGCCGGCGCTCGGAGCTCCGCGGCGGGGGCAGCGGCGGGGGCAGCGGCGGGGGCAGCGGCGGGGGCAGCGGCGGGGGCAGCGGGAGCCGTGCCCGCGCTCGGAGCTCCACGGCGGGGGCAGCGGGAGCCGTGCCCGCGCTCGGAGCTCCACGGCGGGGGCAGCGGAAGCCGTGCCCGCGCTCGGAGCTCCGCGGGGCCGGAGCCCGCGGGCGAGCGGCGTGTGCCGCCCTTCCCCGCCGTGTCAACTGTTGCATAATGAATGGCAGCGGAGCCCTGCGCCTCCCCGACACGGGGCTGAACTTTCTATTTTAAACAGCGCAAGGAACATGACACGGCGGGCAGCGGCATTGGTGCGAGCGAGCGGCGGCTGCCTCCATGTAGAGCGCGGTGATTAATGGATCAAGGATAACAGCCCGGGAATCTAGTTTTAAACCGTTTTGCAGACAAAGGTATTGCGCCCACAATTGTCATGCAGTGTTATTTTCTATCTAGCCCTGTGAGAAATGCACTTCCAATTTTTTTAATACATCTGTATAGAACAGAATTATCTCAGAGAGACACGCGTGTTCTCTAACATGCAGCCGGATTTAACGAAAATTGGGAACTCGTGCATTGGTAATGTAATTCTGGTTTAAACCGTCTTCATTTTTGCCATTGCAGATTAGCATAGGATACTATTTCTAAGATACAGTGACAAAGAGCACTCTTTGTCTTAAGTGCTCAGCACTTAAATAAGTGAAATCAACCCCAATGAAATTTGGAGTTGATTTCATGCCTATTACCACAATTCATGACTGTGTTGAGATGGAACATAATAGTGGACAAATAAAAATAGCAATTAGTACCTGTCCTACGTTGGGATTAACAAACAGATCTTCTCCCCAGAAAAGAAAACTTTTCTGTAGGATCAGTTGGAGAACCACTTGAAGTTCTTCATGATCATTGATTACCACGTTATCACAGAACCAGCGCGGGGAAATTACAGCTGTGCTCAGAAGCAGCGTGAGAACGCGGGGAAGCTGCAGTCCTGAGTCAGTTACAGAGACCTGTGCCTCTCCGTATTTGGAGACGGGGGATGTGTTGTAATTTCTCTAGTAACTGAATTTCTCTGAATAGTTAAGATTCAATGGAAGAAGAGGAAGAGGAGGAAAAAAGAAGGGGGGGAGGAATTTCGGGAGGAATAATAATAAAAAAATAGTAAAAAAAAAAAAAAAAAAAAAAAAATAATAATAATAATAATAATAATAATAATATAATTAGGTTTAACTCGGAGCCCTTTTTGGCTTCCTCAGCAGTGCCCCCTGCAGCCCGCAGCCCGTGTGCTGAGCACTCGAGTCCAGAAAAAGAAGCGTTTATTGCACCCACCGGGCAGAAATAGGTGTAAAAGCAGTGGTTTTCTCACAGGCTGCTTTTCCGGTGCGTTTTACAGAAGTTGTCTTCTTTTCCTACGACTGCAATTAATAGCATTTTTCAACCTCTGTGAAGTCACACAAACACACCTTAACTTCCAGCATATTGCTTTGGCAGTTGTCAACGTGGTAATTTTTAAGTGTAAGTTGTATTGCTATAGATTTTAATTTCAGCCTATTAAAAATGTAGGAATTTTTTTATCTCTCGGCTATGTACCTTGGTTCTGCCAGGCTGCACAGCCCAAGGGTGATGATTTGAGTAAAAGAAATTTCGGAGTAACCAGTGCTTAGTGTTAGAAGTTTTGCAAACAAATCACCAGTTTTGTGGAAATAAAATACCAACCAACCAAAGAAAGGAAGAAACAAAACACAGAACTTCCCCAATAAAACCCCTCCATCTGAATACATTCAGAACCCATTTGATTCTGACTAAAAGATTTTTTTTACTGGCTGAGGTTAAAGCAAAGCTGAACAAATATATATTTATTTCCCCAGTCATTTTAACAGCACAGTGGTGATTCTTGTATTATTCTACAGAACAATCTTTTCTAAGACAAGGCACTCCCTCCTATATCTAAAGACAACCAATAGAATCAGAATTCTCATTTCTTTAAAAAATGGCAGTAAGTGTCCTCTGTTCCTTTACAGCTGTCTTCCAGCACCTAAGAACTAACTAAAACTTTTCTTCTGGTGGAAGGTTTTTTTTAAGGCCAAGTATTGAGTGGCAATGGTAAAATAGCATAATTGAGATAAGATTTCACAGTTCGTTTTTGCATCATTTATTTTAAGGACACTTACATAAACAGTTACCAGCTTCTAAAAAGCTAAAGTAAAATAAGCTATTTAGTGAACTATTTAAATCCAATTTTTGAGAAGAACAACACTTCTGCTAAGCCCTCTGAGACTGAAAAAATAAAAACAAAAACAAATTCCTTGTATTATAGCCACAGCAATACAAGAAATAGAGAGATCTCAACTTTGTTCTAACTACTGATTATTGTCATTAAAACAGATGTTCTTCACAGCCTTGAACAACTCTGCTCTGCAGTCAGACACAGTCCCGGACTCACTCGTGACTGTGTGTGTTCTTACTTTTATGACCATGGACTTACAAACAAACACCTCTTCTGTAGGAATTCCCTTTGCACGCACAAATGTGCAAATCTGCTCTATAACCTGTATTCCCCTGTTTGCACATCAGCTTTGGAATACCATCCTCACAACTGGAATTTGAAAAGATTCAAATCTATCAGAATTCGAAATGATCCAGGATGAACTTGCTGATGGCAGCAGATGAACAGTAATGCCTGCTGCTATCAGCTGACAGGACACTAATTACCAGCTACAGGAGATGATTGCTTGGTGAGAGATCTGTTCAGTGAGTTAGGAGTCTGAAAAATGATAAAACAGGCCTGATCTGTGAAAAGATCCGTGGCATGAAAATACAGCATACGAACTCGAGATGATTATCACGACAGAGATCTGTCTAATTAGGAAGGAACTATTTTAATGCTAAGATATGAAAGAGCCCAGCTGGGAGAGGAATTTAGAGGAAGACACAGAAACATGACTGTTAAGCTGACAGCAAGTGCAGTCTAAGCATGTTCCAATGACAGCTTCTAAAAAAAAATTCATCTCAGCATTTAATCAATAGTGGTTTCAGAACAAGCACAGCCTCACAGATAATCTAGCTAGTCATATTAGTAGGAGGGACTCCATAAAAATACAGAAAATATGCCTTTGCAGAGAACTGCAGTTGGTCAACTGAGCTAGACAGTTTTTCAGTCCATGGGCAACATGAACAATCCCACTGTGAGGACACATGGGAGTGCCACTCTAATATTAGAGATCACACCTGAGTTCCTGGCACTGCCAGTCAGGCTGGAAACTCCCATCACTGTGACAGCAAGTTTCCAACCATCCTGGGCACGAGATTAACCTTCAGAGTGGCCACCTGGGCAGAAACCTTTCTGAAAACTCTTACTAAAATGGTTTATGTCTAAATCAGTGGATGGCACGGTGAAATGGGCATCTGCTGCAAGGCCAGCCTAGAGGCAGACACCCCCTGTGTTCACTGAGTGACTCTGAACTCCTCGGGTCTGCAAGGAGCAACTTTCTTTTATACTGGAAAGGGTTTCAGAGGATTCCTGCTGAAGGTTCTCTTGGACACAGTGCTACCTAACAGCAAATCAAATGTGCTTCTGTTGCTCCACAAGCTACTGAAATGCATGTTGCCCAATGCATCCATGTCCAAAAAAAAGAATAAGAATAACAATGTCATTTGGAGAATAGTGAAAGCAAAGCTGTATATTGAGGGTCCACTGAAATCTAAAACCCCCACAACCTCCATGAATGAATGTATCTGTGAAATCCCACTGCAGCATGGCAAAGATTCTCATGACAGTTGGGGTGGGTACAAGCTACAGCTGTTAGAACACCCAGAAATGCAGGGATTCTTCAAGGGATGAACTGAGTCTGGAGCAAAAAAAAGTTGCTCTAAATAGTTAAGGAAAAAGTCATCAAAGCTTCAGAGGAACGTAAGGACAAAACAATAAAGGGAGGAAGGGGAAGCAACAAAGAAAGCAAGTTCAAACTGCAAAAGGCAGATTCAGAGGCACTGCAGAGTGATCACCCTGTGTAAATACAAACAAAACCAAAAAAACCCTCAAGACACATTTTCCAGCTTGCACATGTCACGTTGTAGAATATGGGGAATCCAAATCAGAATTTTTACAAAATCTTTCCCATTGTGACCAACACTGAAACCCCAATTCAGCAGTTATTATAACAGGACAGGCAAATGGATTGAGATACACACACACACCCAAGTACTCTGCTAAATGAGGGCTGGAAAAATACAGGGAAGGAATGCAAAATGTGGACTTGTTCTGATTACAGATATGCCACAGTAAGAACACAAAGAAGAAAAGCAAATGCCATGAATGGGCATTGTTGTCCACACACTATCCTGTCAGATTAGTGTTATTACCATTCATCTTAGTATATGAAGAATTCACAGAGTTAATTCTGACATGCCACAGTCATGTCCCTCTGTTGATTTGAAGGTCTGGTTTTGGTGCTAACAGCTGCAGGACACCCATGGAGACACCAGCAGAGAGGGGAAGGGAAAGTCATCACTCAGGCACAGCCCCATCTCAGCCTTTGATCTGTCACCCTGATCTCCAGAGAGTAACTGAGGGAGGCAGGGGGTGGAGAGGATGCTGAGGAGAAAAGACACCAGGAAAAATCTCAGAGACAATTCTCGAGAATCCTTGAAGCTCTCATCAGAAATATGCATTAAGATGTATAGAAATGTATAGAAATATACATTAAGAAACTTAAATTTCTTAAACTTTAAGTCATTCTTAAACTGAGCAGCCCACTGCTTCTCAGTAATGACTGCCTCATTTCAAATGAATAGCCTGAAATCACAGGGCAACAAGCAGAAAATCCCCTACCACTGATATCAAATGCCCAGCTTTGGTAATGAGGAAGCAGTCAGGGGATTTTTTATTTAATTTTTTTGTCCAAGGCAATTCCTGTATAGATAGCAGCCATTTATAAGAATTCCAATGTGAACATGATCACTTTGAATTTTTTGAGCCAAAAGACAAACTGAAGCTCCTGAAAACTATTATTCATCTTCCTCCATATGGGAAACTGAAAATTGTTCTGCAATCCTTGGCATAACCAATCAAGTTCAACATTCAAATAAGAACACTTTTACAAATTCTTAAATTACGGGGAGCCAGGAATAAAAGGTAATTTTCCATAGTGGTAATTTTTGTAAGCTCCATCTTCAAGAAAAAGAAATACAATATTTTCTTCCCTGGGCCAATGTGCTGACTGACAGCAGCGTTGTTTCATTGGAACTGCCAGACTTTCCAACCTACAAATAAACCTTTGTATCACATACATTTGCAAACCTGTAATGAAAGTACATCACTGAGCTTGTAGCCTTGCAATGAGTTTAAAACCACCACAATCAAAGCACTTGTGCAATCCTTGCACAATCCACAGCACCATGAAGTCTTCAAATACATTGTTACACACTGGTTTTCCACAGGATGTTTGTTTTATTCTGTACAAAGAATCCTCAATGTTCACCAGTGAGGAGCATATTTAATAATTTTTTTTTTCATTTTAGATCCTCATGGGTTTTCATTAATTTAAACCCTGTTCTCAGACTACTGTAAGCACAGTGTAGGAGCCACCACAGCATCAATGGAGCACTCATGGAAATGGGGATTCTGCACAGCTGCTGAGCTCTACTTCTGCACCACAAGAGCTCTCAGGACTGCCACTGATATATCAGGTGATTCAGGATCTCAAACCTGCCCTGCAGCTTGCCAAGGCCATCAGCACTGTCCCACTGTCACCATGAATTCCACGGTGCTACCTGGAATCAAAAAGTAACCAGCCTGATCCCAAGACAGTGAAGAAGAGTGCAAGTCCTTCTTTTTCATGAGAGAGCTCGACCTGAACAATAAAAAATAAAAAAAACCCCCTAAAGATACACATGAAAGTGAAAAAAAACTAGAAAAGGATTAAAATAAGAGTGAGAGAAAAGTGAAGAAGTGTCGCTATTGGACACGAAGGAACATGAGCACACAGCTCTCAAGGTGAAGGAAAAAAGGGAAGGTTTATTTTCTGACTCCTATATTTATAGTTTTACAAAGGTGACAGAGGATTGGAGGGTGACAGTGACACCTCTCCAGTGACACTGGTTACACCAACAGTCCATCAATTCTCTCCTCCTCCATCGAAGGAATGTAAACAATGAGTTATTTACAAGAAAGTGCGTGATAAAGTTCCTTACAAGAATGTCAACATCAGAAGGCCTTGAGAATCTTAAAAAACCAGGGTGACAAAGAATGGCAACCCCTCCTCTGCCAACCCTGTTCTCAGTGGCTTTGGGGACTCACAGGAACCTCCCATACAAACTAACCCAGCTGACACTCATTGAGCCACCTCAGGCCAGTGAGGGCTCTCTTGACCCTGTACATACAAATGCTTTGTGATTAGTTTTTCTCCTTATGTATAATTCTTATTTCCTTTGACAAATACTAAACTTTGTACAGCTAGAATCCTTTGAAAGCAACCACACAACGATGCACTGTCATTTCAAGGTTTAAATGGGACTGACAAAAGGTGGTGTCCTTCATCTGGTGACATAAATCAAGACATGCCTGATGCAGATGGTTTTCATATACACCTTCCAGAAGGAACTGCATCCTTACATTTGGTTAAACAACATCTGCCTTAAAAGGATAAGGATTCTAACTTGGAGCCTATGGTGGAAATACTGCAAAACTCACCTATAGCTTTGAGTCACTGCTTTGTCTAAAAATTAAGAGCCAAAGTGAAAAAGAGATAGAGAAACACAAGAGATTGATTGGCTTAATAGAAATATGAGCTGCAAGTATTTCTGTATGATTTAAGGGATTTATTTTAGTAAAAAAAGCCACTCAGAAAGTGATGTCCAAAGCACCCATCACCTTTGCAGCTCTTCAGATTGTGCTTAACACTCCTCAGTCATCCTGTTGTATGGGGAACCCTCCAAATTAAACTCTAGCAAATCCAGAGCAAGGTAACTGTTGCTGTTTTCACCCAAATACTTGGATAGAACCAGAAAAAATCCAGATGTGAAAACCTGTCAGCTTCTCAGCATAATCCTACCTGTCGTTTACCAAATTTACAGTACAACCACCTTCCTCCTTACACAATCTCTCATCATTTTTCAGTTGTAGAAAATTTTTATGTATTGTTTTCCTTCCTCTTGGGTGTGTCCAAGACTTCAGAGTCAGGCTGGTTTCTTGGACAATGTGGTTTTCTTTTGGGAAGAGACAGTGTCACTACCACCAGGAAGGAAATGCCCTGTCACACTCCTAGGTTGTAAAACAAAGACAGTCTTTCAGTTCACCTCTCACTTTCTCAACACCACTTCAGGAAATATAATTTTACAAAAAAAGAAAAATTAAACAAAGAAGAATGGCAGCAAATCTATTTTAACCATCCTTTGACATCAGAAGCCAACCCACTATAGTCTTATTTAAAAATGGGTGGCTGAAAGGTGCTGCAGGATTTCTAAGAAGAAAAAAGATTGTCTTGGAGGCTGATGCCAAATAACTCATTGCCTGAGTTATCACTCTGCAGTCAAAATGTACACGAAGAAACTACAGCAACCACCATGGAATTAGGCTGGCCTCTCCTGTCACTGATGGAACAGCCAAATTCTCTGACAGTGCTGAGTTATTCCTTTTATCATTGCCAGAACTGCCTAAAGATTCATCAAGGCTGCAAGTGTGGAAAACATGAGGCCTCTCCAAATTGAAGTGATAAAAATACCAAGTGTTTTATTACTTTACTTAAATCTTTATCATTTATGTCTGGAAAAAAAATAACAACTCCACAATGTCATCTACAGTTAGGCAACAATGGGATTAATTTAAACTCAGCATTTAATTGCTGTAAGGAAGCTTTTCTCCCAGACCATGATCTTTGCCAGTCCCACCTTTGTCTGCCCCCAGTCTCTCCCATAACTACAGACACATCTCTCAGCCCTGCCAAAGCCAGTGTAAAGTACTGGGTGTTTTACTACAAGTTGTAATTCAGTCCCTTTAGAGGAGATTTTCTTTCTCTAGTAATGAATTAGTGGAGGAAGTTGGTAATTTTTTTGTTGGACTTTACACTGCTAGAGAGGTCACATACTGTAAGGGAGAGAATAGGTGTTTAGAAAGATTTCTCTACCTGCCCTGATTGCCTTTAAAAATCCTAAAGAAAGTGAAAGTATATTCAGTCTCTTGTGTAATTTTAAATATTGGTTTTAAAAACCTAGCATGATCTCAAGGAAAACAAGTTTTGTGGGCCTGATTTGAATGAGCAGAGCTTCAGTTAATTATGCAGCACACATAAACCCTCTTTTAAAAGTTCATAATATTACACTGAAGACAGAATTGCTAAAGAACTTTGTTAATTTTTCTCCCTATTAAATCAGTGTTACAGACATTTTTAATAAAAGAAGTATTGTATAAACTAAGTTCAGACCATTTCATCAGTATTATCTTCTCCCACCATTAAGAGCAGAATTTCTCTTGTATCTTCAAATTATTTCATTAATGCCTAATGCAAAGAAACAGTAACTCATCTCCAAACCCTAGAAACCTCTGCCAGCATCCATACTGTTCCTACATTTAAAAAACTGTGACTGCTTCCATTTACTCCTTATTTGTACAGGTTTAAAAGCTGCTCTTAAGAATGTGTTCTACTAGAAATTTTAGTCCATGAGCATCTTAATTTTAAGCTGAGAAAAAAAAAAATCCATCTGCTTTTTAAGCTCTTGGGTGCCAAAGAGGTTTTGTAGTGTCAGGTGTTTTCCTGAGCAATGTACAGCTAATAAATGTACCTTTGCATGTTTAACTGCCTGGGAAATGTTATTAAATATAATAAGGTTTTCAAGGCACAAGTCCCAGCAAAGGCAATGTCCCTGGGTCAAACAGTCTATGGTGCCACCTGCCTGAGATAAGTCCTGCCATAAAATAAGCTGTGTTGCTCTGATGTGAAGGTGCAGTTCTGGTCTCCAACAACTGCACTATTTATTCACCTGAGTAAACACAGCTTTATGAGCTCCAGATCCCTATTTTCCTCCCACCTGTGCAGGTAACCCAATGATATATAAAGTGCAAGAGTTTTCCTAGGTCTTGACCAAATCTTTTCTTTATGTTGGTATCAACTTTTCCCCTCTACAGCCTGATTTCCACAGACACCTAATGCCTAATCAGATGGGAATAGCAACAAGTTTTTGGTTTGGGCAAGTAGGAGCCAGGATCTAGGAAGACCTTAAGAAACATCTGGAGACACTTTGGAGAGGCTTTGGAGTTGGGATTCTCTGAAGTAGTTCTACTGAAAGCTGTGAGGTGACTCTTTTAACATATGTAAAAAATATGTATCTTTAGATTGGGTAAATTAAAGCAGATTTTGGTCCATTAGAGGTACATAATACCTTTCTTACACACTTGTGTGAAGTGAAAGAGGGAAAGAAGCAATGGCATAAGTTTGGGTAAACCCACCCCCCATCACAGACCTCTAAATGCTCAGTTCACAATTACATGTTCTCCAGGACAGTTCACTGAGAAGCCTGTCCAAAACATCCCAGTTTTAATATCCCCTGCTATGGCAGTAAAACAGCCATAACAGCCTTGAGTTATCCCCCAGCCTCAAGCTCAGCTGTACTTGCCTGGAAATATGCAGGATCACATTCAGCAGACACTGCTTGAAAGAACTGCTGATGAGACTGGGCAACCCACAATTATCAACACTTTGTGAGGGAAGATAACTCACCTGGATAGCCTCAAGAGGCTTTTCACATCTGAGAAAAAGACAAAATCTCAAGCATATGCAAGTCACAGCTCTGCTGTACCCCTAAATACATCTCCCACAGCAGGCAGCTTTGCCCACCTTCTCTCTGTGCACCTTGGCTGCTTCATCTGTTACAAGCAAAAACCAAAAAAAGTTTGCCTGGAGAGGCCAAACTTTAGAAGGATGCCACCACAGAGCAGGGAGTGGGTGAATGACTCCAACATCTGAGAATAGCTCCAAGGAAGCTGCTGCTTTTCTATAATGAGTGGGATAATATTTTGCCCCTCTAGGTACACACATTTCATAGCAATATATTCTGTTGCTATTTAGGATTCACTGGCCACTTCCTTTACAAATGTTCAGACCCTTTTAACCAGAGCTTTTGTTACAATGTCCACTACCAGTCAAAATTTGCCTCATTCTGGGTTTCATTGCAAAACCAGCACCTTCACTGGGCCACCTCCACTGAAACTTTTGCAATTCTTTTGGCAAACTTGAGGTGATGTAAAAACAATAGATAGCTTAAGGTCTAGTGTCAGCAAAAAAAATGTCAAATACAAATTGATTTGGCTGTTTAAAAATCAAAAAAATGATGAATCCTCTGTGTTCAAAGAAGAAACAGCACTGAGTGGAGGGCTTAATCCAATGGTAGAAAGCAAAGCAAATGATTGTGTGAACCCCAGTGAGAACCAAAATAGCAGCATTTTACACTGCTCTATTTATAACTCCATAATTTTAAATGGTAAGACCAAAAATAGTCATTGCAATATGTTAGCTCAATGTAATTTTTCTTTCCAAAAGAGATAAATTAGCCTAATTTTTTTTTTTTTTTTTTTTTTTTTTTGGAGAGAGTAGCAAAATAAATAACAAATATCTTTCCAGAGAGTTTTAGAGGGTGGGTTTTTTTTGTTTCAGAAGTTTTAATCTTCTGTGGCACAAGTTCCTGGCATCTGAATGTGGTCCTTCCTTCATCTGATTTCATTTAGGATTTACATCTATCAAGGGACTTTCAGAAATATGCAATGATTTACCAAAGCAGCTAGTTTAAGTGGGGGATAATGAGGCTTTCCCCCTCCCCTTCACTCTGTGCCACCGTTTTTTCCTCTCTCCATCTCCAGAGAACCCTTCAAAGCAGCAGATCTGCAGCCAAGCATTGCTCACTGCTGTTGGGAACAGTGTGAGGCAGAAGGAACATGGGGCTTAACCAGTGAATCTTAGACTATTGGTAGGTACACATATTTATATTTGTGTTAATGAAGCTCATATGGCTTAACACAAGCCATCAGTGAATCTCAGACTTTATTGATAGGTACCCATATTTATATTTGTGTTAATGAAGCTCACACATATTGCAAAGGTGAGCTCACTGTTGGTCAGTTACTTACCAGCCAGCTACGCCTACTTCTACATTCTTGTAGTTATTCTATTGAGACTATTCTTCACGTTTCTGCCAAAGATTTTCCTCCCTATCCTGATGTTGCACCAAGGGCACAATGTCCTTGCCTGTTGTTGGACACTGACTACTGGCTCCTGTGCTTGTCTCCTTCCAGCCTAGCCAGTGGTGCTGTGTCTGTGTGACCCCTCTCAGCCAGCCAGGTGTGCACAAAGCTCTGCACACCCTGCCACAGCCAGCTGCCTCCTGTTGCTGAGTGTAATTCCAACCAGCTGCCAGGGCTGCTGAGAGCAGGGCAGGCAGCACCTCCCTGCCCTGAGCCAAGCCCAGCCTCGGGAGCCCCCAGGAGCTGGGAGCCCACAGCCTTGGCCACATGGACACCCTCAAGGACCTTCCTGCTTTATGGCAGAAGTGAAAGACAGAGCAACACTCCAAGGAAGCAATGGCAGAAGTTTGGTTAAACCTGCCTCCCCATCATGGACCTCTAAATGCTCAATTCACAATTACACGTTTCTCAATAAGAAACCTTTAAGGCTTTCAAACAGGAAAGTTCACCTCCAGAGATACTACACGGACTATTTCAGCCTCCCTCTCCCTGTCCTCCTTCCCCTCAATCCATCTGTTCAAAGGGACAAAAGGCCTCCTTGCCTGGCCCTGGCTGCCCGCCGAGCGCTGTGCCAGGGCTGTGCATCCCACAGGAGCTGACCTGACCATCAACACCCTGGCTGAATGCTGGCTCCTGTGACTTCACTGGCACTGCAGGATTTCTATTTTCTGAAAAGCAAAAGCCCAGCAGCCATCATCAAAGTTCATGATAAACCTCCATGCTGTCCCCAGGTGTGTGAGCCTCAGGGACAAAAGCAAGGTGCTGAGTAGCAGGGGAGGCAGTGTAGGCACAGATATACACCTGGGCTGGTTACTTTGTTCTGCCTTTTCAATTCAATTTCTGATAACCTCTGAAACTTAATTCCCTACTAGTATTCCTGGAGATGAATGCAAATTTCCAATTGTCCACCTTCAAGGATGGACTGCAAAATTCCAATCTTGACCCGTTGGAAGGAGCAAGCTCATCTGACTTCTGCATTTTAAGCAATTTGTGATTCTCAGTGACTTAGCTATAGGATTTGCTAAAGGACATTTCTTAGGCTTCCAACTATGAACAGACTCTAATGAACAAAAATGTTTAGGGTCTCCTACACCTCATGATGTTAGTTACAAAAGAGTAACAACAGATTGTGTGAGCTCAGAGGATGCTGCCATGTAATTACCACTGTTAGTGCCAGATAGGTCCTTTCCCAGCTGAATCAGAATAGCTGAGCTTAGGAGTTATTCTAGAGATTGCCTGCTCCAAGTCCCCTGCTCCAAGCCACCAGCTCAGAGGTGTGCTGACTTTTGTGAGAGTTTTTTTGTGATAATTTTTGACTATCACCAAAGATGGAGACTCCACAACCTTTCCGGGCAACCTGTGCCACAGCTTGGTAATTAGAGACAATCTTTGAAAAATAATAACTATTATAACAGCATTTTTACAAATTTCCTTCAGAAAAAAACCTGCAATTTCAGGCATGTTAACCATGAAAAAGTCACTCTTATATAAAAGTTACTCTCAAGAAAATGAACTTAAGTGGAAGTGCAATAAATAGTGCAAAAATCCTTATTATTACAGACCAAAGTGGAAGAGGTGTAAGGCTGTAAAGACAGGCTAGTCATGGATAGCTGTTCTGATTAAAGGACAAAGCATTAGGAAAGAACAAGCATGTTAGAGACATCAATACTAAAGAGTGACTGGAATTACTTAGAGTGCTTCAAGGTAATAAATCTTCAGCAAAAAGAATGTACTTAAGAAAGGAGAAATTTAGGTCAAATTGCAGGAAAAGATTCCTGATGGTAAAATACAGAGAGTTATGGAGTATTTGCCTGAAGGAAGAGGCATGGCATATCCCTAAGGGCTTGTAAAACTGCACTGGAAAAAGCACTGAAGTGGTTGGTACACAATAATCCTACACCAGGAAGGAGAAAGGCTGGATGATATAACAGGGCTTTTTCCATCTCTGCTTTCTGTGATTCAGTGGTAATTCCACTGGCTAAATTCCAGTTTCAATTACAAAAACCCAACATCAACTGTAAGCAGCCCCTGTTAAAAGCAAATATTATAGAACTTATTCCTTCACTCCAGCACAGAATGCAGTGCTCTTCAGAAATCAAAACAGATCCCATGTTTTAAGTTAGTTTTATTTGACCATGTCTATATTGTGATGAAAACATTAAAACTGTGAACACTCATTGTGTTTGTACTTAGAGCAGGGTTCAGATGTGTTCAACCTGGGTACTCACACTGAAATTTCCAAATTTTGAATGGAAATTATACACACACTGTTTAATTGTGGAGGATTCTGTAGGTAGTTATAATGTTGCTCAGCACGAGGAAGAGGGATATATCTGAAATTCTGTGAACTTTCAAAGGCAGGCTGGCACCTTTCTTACTTGCTGCCTTTTTTTTTTTAAGCTGTTGCTGGAGGAATAAAGGGGGGAAAAAGGCAGTATATTTTACACAGAGTCATCTGAAAATCTTACTTTTTTCACTTAAAATAACCACTATGTGGTCTTGATCTCAGGTTTGGAAAGAGATGCAGCTATCTGCATTCCAAAATCCACAAAGGCCCATGCTGTTCTTGGACAGCCCTTGTTCTATCCCAGCTCATCACAGGTGATTAGCAAGCACTGGGGCAGCAGTCCTGCTAAACTTCATGGAATAGATGAATTACATCCACAGTACTAAAAGCAAGTAAGCATTGTAGGTCTGATAATAAAAAATGTGCACAGAGTGCCTTGGCACTGCTGTTTCATTTTGTATGAGGAGTGTGCTTTTGAAGAGATTTGTCCTGATAGTTTCATCCTGGTTTGTTTAATCCATGGAGCTGTTTGAAGCTGGATTAATTTCAAATGAAGCTACACTGGAAGATGTGTTCCAGCCATTACTGGACATCCAGTCCACTGCTCCAGACCTGAGCCAGCATAAAGTGAAGCATCCTGAAAAGCACATGGCATGGTCATGCAGCACCAGCAAGATCCACTCCTGCTGCATCCCTAACACAGACACAGCCTACTGCCTCTGACAACCCTCCTCCCAAAACTGATGGCCTGACTGACAACACTGCTAGGAAATTAATGGAGAATCCAAAGAAACACCGCGGAGAAGTCTGGCTCATCAGCGATTCCTTAATTCAGCTCTCTTTCCCGAATCCAGCCTTTTGGATTATTTTATCGCTTGCACGAAGTGAAGTGTAAATCCTGCGGGACGGGCGTGCCCTCCAAAGCTCGGAGCAGGAGCACTTTGGTGTGCGGAGAGACCTTTCCTCCCTCCGCACAGCACCCAAAGCAGGGAGCAGGAGCACTGAGACCCTTCCTCCCTCCGCACACCATCCAAAGCTCGGAGCAGGAGCACTGAGACCTTTCCTCCCTCCGCACACCACCCAAAGCTCGGAGCAGGAGCACTGAGACCTTTCCTCCCTCCGCACAGCACCCAAAGCTCGGAGCAGGAGCACTGAGACCTTTCCTCCCTCCGCACAGCACCCAAAGCAGGGAGCAGGAGCACTGAGACTTTTCCTCCCTCCGCACAGCACTCAAAGGAGGGAGCAGGAGCACTGAGACCTCTCCACCCTGCCATCACCAGCGGCCCTTTCCAGATCCGCTCCCGCCCCGCCATCGCTCGCTCCGCTGCACAGGCGCTGGCTGCGGCCGGAGGGAGGGCCCGGCGGGGCGGGACGAGCGCGGGCAATGCCGTCCCTGCTGCCCCTGGCGGGCCGGGCAGCGCTCCCGCCGTGTGCCGGCAGCGGGCACGGCCCGGCCCGGGATGCCCTTTAACCAGGGGCGCAGCGCCGCGCCCGGGCTCCAGGGAAACGAGCCCTGAGGAGCACACGCCGGGAGCCGCAGCCAAGCTGCGGGATGGATCTTCCCGGAGCGGGGCAGCTCCTCCTGCCCGCACGCCGTGGGAGCCGTCCCCGAGCAGCGGCGGCGCCGCCGCCCCGGCCCCGCCCGCCGCTCTGCGGGCCCCGCTGCAGGGGCGCCACCTGCGGGCCGGCGGCGGCACCGCGGCTGGGGAGCGGCTTCCCTGAGGGAATGCCCGGCACTGACGGGCACGGAGCGGGAGGGAATGGCCGGCACCGACGGGCACGGAGCGGGAGGGAATGCCCGGCACTGACGGGCACGGAGCGGGAGGGAATGCCCGGCACCGACGGGCACGGAGCGGGAGGGAATGGCCGGCACCGACGGGCACGGAGCGGGAGGGAATGGCCGGCACCGACGGGCACGGAGCGGGAGGGAATGGCCGGCACCGACGGGCACGGAGCGGGAGGGAATGGCCGGCACCGACGGGCACGGAGCGGGAGGGAATGGCCGGCACCGACGGGCACGGAGCGGGAGGGAATGCCCGGCACCGACGGGCACGGAGCGGGAGGGAATGGCCGGCACCGACGGGCACGGAGCGGGAGGGAATGGCCGGCACCGACGGGCACGGAGCGGGAGGGAATGGCCGGCACCGACGGGCACGCAGAGGGAGGGAATGCCCGGCACCGACGGGCACGGAGAGGGCCGGTCCAGCGTGAGCGGCTGTAGCATCGCCCCTGAAACGGATTGAGCAAGGATTCGGGAATTCAGCACCGTAATACACCACATATTAATGAGAGCATTCGCTTTCATTTGAGTAAAACGTCACATAGAATGTTTTGAGTGAAAACTATGAAGATAAATGGAAAATAAAGGAAAATACAACACCAGATGCTGCAGATAATTATTTGCTCTTTTTTTGCAGTCACCCCAGCCCAGGTAAATAGCAGTCAAACACACAATGTCCTGTCACTGAGAGCACTCCGGACACAGGAGGAGATCAAAATGCCTTGGCTTCCAGGGCCTTGGCAAAGTAACAAGGGACAGGGCTGCTCTTTGCACAGGTATCTACACCATGGAGAATGTTCTGCTATGAGAACAAGTGAATCCAGTCCAACAAGATTAACCTTGGATGGTGACAAACATCCCAGAATGGTGTAAGCAAAAACAACTTACATTTGAAGAATGTATAGAAGTAGATGTTTGATGGTGATGGCTGCAGTAATAATGATGGCTTGGGTGGGCTCTGTGCTTTATGCTCCTGTGAGCTCTATCTGTCCAGTCTGGAATGGGTGAAGACAGCCTGATTCTACAACTGCAAGCCAAATGTCTTGAGACAGCTGCAAGGTGGGCACACAGAGGCCAGGCTGGGGCTGGAGCTGTAGGAAAGCCTTTCCACAGAAAAACAGGTCAAGCAAGGCAGACCAACAAAGTCACTCTTGGGGGGAAAAGGCAAACATATTTGGTGTGCAGCAGGAAATTGCTGTGAGACAAGGGGAGTAATCCTTGTGCTGGATTCATCACTAATAAGGCTTCAGGCTTGAGGGCAGCACCTTGGTTTGGGCACGTGTCAAGGATGCTGTTAACTGGAAAGAGCAGCAGGGAGCAAAGAGAGTGATCAGAGGGTTAGAAAATACAGGCTCCGATGAGAGATCAAAAGAACTGCAACTGTTTTATCTCCAGATGGGAAGGCTGGGGAGGAGCAGGGCCACCGTTTTCAAAGCAAAGGAGTAATTTGTTCTGCCTGCCCATTGTGAACAAGGATTAATAGATTTAAATTGCAGCAAACTTTTCTAGTGATAAGCGCAGGGAGACACTGAAACATATTGCCTGGAGAGGTTGTGATGTGTTTGTCACTAGAGAACAAATTAAACAAACATATTTTGAGACTGATATTAAAAAGAAATCAGAACTCTTACTGGGGGTTAAAAAATATCTTAATTATATTATTTTATGAGAGGAAAAGACCTCTTTGACTTGAAACACAATAAGAATTTTTAAAAGGGGAACAATATTTCCATTTTTGAACTAGCTCACGGAATGAATTGAAAAACCATGAGTATTTCTGTATCTCAGCCCCCTGTCAATGAAATGGAGGTAGCAATACACAATTTATGATACTGTGAGTCCACAATGCATTATTGCAACTTTGTGGATGCTGGGAAAGGGCGTGACATACAAATGCAAAATATCTCCAGACACCCTCAGTTTTTTCATACTTGCACTGCTTTAAATGCTGCAGTTTGTTTGCCTTTCTTCTCTAAGAGTTCACAGCACACTGGGAACTCTCCTAGTAACTGAGGCACACCTCTTCCCAAAGAGGAACAAACCAGAGCTTGTGTGGTTTAATAGAACACAGCAGTTGAGAAACACCTCTGGATTAAAAACCCACAAACCCTCACCATTGAATTTCATACTACTACAAGTTTCTTTTATTGTGTAAGCTGCATCAGAAGAAATTTCTAATTCAGTCACAGTGATCCTTTCCTCTCACTTAGGGACGTTAGAACATCCACTGAACAAAATCTACTTCCCCAAAACAAGTAGTGAACATGTGCAGTGAACACTGACTGTGACTGTTTAAATCAAACCAAAGCAGAGCTGAAGGACCTCATTACTACTTCCCCTCCAAAATGCAACAATGGGACTAGATTCACTAGAACTTTAAAATATTCTTTGTTGTTAATAAAGTTTATATATAAAGAAAAACAATTCAGGTGAATGTGGCATACTGTATAATCCAAACAGATAACTGCAAATCCACTAAAAACATTGATCCCAAGCTAAAATCATTTTTAGCACCCTTGTTCAGAAAATTCTTTCTAATCATCTTATAACAAACACTTTCTTTTTGCAGATTTCTGCCATGATATCCCAAACAAGCCCTGCCCCTTCTCACCACACCAGAGTCCTGCTCTCCTGCCAGCTTGGCAGCCATTTCTCCAAGAAACCACCCCAGACTTCCAGACCCCAGAGTCAGAGCACTGTGGCTGTGCCAGGGCAGTGTTCAGCATGAGGACAGCAGTGGGGACACTGCTGGAGATGGAAATGCAGCTGTGGCACACACCAGTGCAAGGCCTGTCAAAAAACAACATTGGCAAGTTCTCCTTGATCCTCAGCAGAAACTTAATCATCCCTCCTGTTGTTTGCTCCATAGAACAGCATTTTCATGTCCAGATCTCACATCCATTTTTCCTGAGCATCTGTATAAATTTATCACTTACTAAAGTGACTGGGATTATTTATATACACCATGTTCCTCATGTGTGCACCTATATTTAAATATTTAAGAACACAATCCTGGAAAAGTAATTGGAAAAGTAATTTCCTTTTTGCATACCAGCTGCTGAGGTGATTAAGTCACTACTTATACAGTACTTTTTAAGTTCTCCAGCTCTCCAGAGACCTCTTACATTTGGCATTATTTGTAGAAGTACAAAATACCTAATTCCCTTCTAGCTTTACTTAAAAGTTGCAATCAACTTATCTTAAAAAATATATTATTCTTACAAAGACAACATATCAACACTTCTGCTATGTTCCACTGCTCCTTTTTTTTTCTGCACTGCTTTTAAACTGATTACTTGTCCTTTATTACTCTAGATGTGGCCCTTAGGGACACTGTCAGTGCTGAACTTGGCAGTGCTGGTTTAATGGTTGGACTTGATGATTTTAGAGGTTAGAGGTCTTTTCCAACCAAAATGATTCTATGGAGACAAGTATAACAAAGTACATTTAAAAGCATATTTAAAATATTTTAATAACTACAGTTCAACACAGGAGTTGTTCTACTTTGGTTCATATCAATATATTTAAAGATGCAGGGAAAATTTTGGCACAGATGCGACCAGCAATCAAATGTTTCTGGCACACAGCATGTCAAGGAAAGTCACACAAGTTTACCCTCACTTGTACTTATCAAAAGCCTTCTCTGCAAGATGTATCATGTGGCTTTTGCTATTAAAAAAATCACAATGATAAGCAGAAATTGAGAGAGATGATCAAATACATCATTAGTGGAGCTGCTCAATAGTTAGTACTATACATTATTTTTAATCTTTGCTTTTTGCAACTCTCTAAGATTTCAAGTGGAAGCAGTGTCACTGCCATCTGTACTTGGGGAAATGTTTCAGCCTTCTTCAAGACCTTTCAGTGGGAAAATTTGTGAGAGTCAAGAGTCAGTTCTCAGTTAGGTAATACAGGTTATTGAATCAGCTACAGAAGGGTCAAGAGCAAGGCCTGAACCCCTGAAGTTCTGAAAAAAGACCTCATCTGGGGATAGAGTCAATCTGAACACTGGAACAGGGAAGCAAGCAGACAAATTCTCCTGACAATGGAGGATTATGAATCGAGGAGGGAAGCTGAAGATGATGAAGAAGGAACTGATTCACTGAGGTACCACAGGAGATGAAGATGATCTGCAAAGCAGGGGCTGCTGAGTTTAGGTGTGATGAGATACTGAATACCTAGGAGGGCCAATCTGATGGACGAGGACCAAGAGGCAACAGAAGAAAAGGGAAGACTCAAACTTTTACAAAATAATAAAGGAGATGGAGTTAAAAAGAGGGCACAGTCTGAGTAACTGTCCCTGTCACCCTCACACCATTGCCACTATAACCTGGAGTTTCCAGGTTACAGACTTCTGTTTTGTTACACAGACTTGTTTCCATTTGACACCAGCCTTGCTAGACACTGAGACAAATCATTAGGGAAAAAAAACCAAATCCAAATAGCAGAATACAGTGATATTCAAATTGTACGTCACAAAGCAAAATACAAAAAGGAGAAAATGTAATAGGTTAAATACAAGGTGTTAATTATGACAACCCACAATTGTAAATACTTGACTTTGCAGTCACAATAATGTTATTATAAATTAGTGGTGTGTGGACAGAGTATAGACAGAAATATAAATTATCCTTGTAAATGAGTGTCTATAGAAACACTGTGAGCAATATATGATTTTAAAATATTAAAACAATAAATTAAGTAGTCTTAGATCTTTATATTTTATTATGGAAAAATACTTTTTTTTGGAGAATGGAACGTTGGATTTATGAATGCTAACTATTTAATAAATATCCACCATTCTCAAAGCTGAAAATTATTCCAAAACAATGGATTGTTTTCTTTGTCAGCTCCACATACTAGAGCAAGAAGAGCCGAATTGAAACAGGTTCTTAATCTGCATTAAATTGAAAAGCTGTCAGTAAATATAGTGCAAAAGACAGGGCTATTGATATCAGAGTATGAAACAGAGGTTCAAATCCCATTGTCCCAAACTTGTTCACAAGAGAAGGTATTTGGTCCAGTCAGTGAAAGAGGAAGATGACGAGAAGCACAAGAATGTAATGACACAAGCACACTTAAAAGCCTTTTATGAGACTGTGGATTTTCAGTCAAGATACACACATTTCAACTTTGATTCAGCTGCATTCCTCCTCTCAAAATGCTCTGTGTGCTTATGATGCTACAAACATTCAGACCCAGTGAAGTCAAACAGAACTGATGGAAGCTGCAGGACACCCAATGAGCTGACAGAAGCCATTGTCCCAGTATATGCCATAATTCAAGACTGACACCATCCACTTGCTACAAATTCAAGGGTGGTAAAAGAGACACCATTTATAGCACAGCATGAATCGTTTCTATTCAAATTTGGGTACAGCTTTTTGATGGAATGTGTTGGAACAGCCACAGAGGAGCTCCTGAATGGTCTGTCCAGCCTGAACTGTTTGTAGGTCAGGACCTTCCTTGAGCTAAAGGCAGAGATTAAATAGGTCTCAGTCTTTTGTGCATTGAAAATGTGTCCACTAACCTTGCTGGCAGACTTTCTGAAGAATACAGCATGATAATGCAAAATAAATTGCTTTACTCACTCAAGAGTAATCAAATAGTAAAACAGAATTATTCTTTACCTCCAAAAACTCTGTAAAGATGTAAGGAGAATTTATGAGTAGATTTTTGAAGAAAAACATCCCATCTGGTTTTGAATTTCTGTGTTGATCAAGGAGTTAAATGACTGCAAAATGGACAGTGCACAAGAAATTCTTCATTATAAAATAAATTGTTTATATGGATTTCATTTATTTGTAAAGAGTGAAATGTCTGGGGGGATCTCCTTTTTACCTCTAATATAAACTGATGTGTAGACAAGAAAGAACTTAGAAGGAATAGCCAAACTTTATTGAGTGAAGGCATGGGATAAATCCTGACCATGCTCACTCTCCAAACTTACTCAAGGATGCAGTTGTGAAGTGATGGCATTAGTAAAACAAATTCAGAATTACTGCAAATTCAGAGAAATAAACCAAAGGAAGCTGGGTAATTACACCCACTGCTGCCCCTTCAGCCTGGACAAACCTTCAAAGGGCCCCTGCAAAAACAAGGCTGAGCATTTCTTTGGCAAGAGAAGATTCCTCTTCTAAAAATAAATATAAAATCGTGGTTCTCTGAATGTACTAGGGACAAAGAGCTGTCATTCACAAATCCCAGCCTGCCTTTTGACCAACCCTGTGCTTTAACGAGCCTCTCCTCTCAAACAGCCTACACTTAGAAATGCCTTGGAGTCACCCTCAGGCAGCAGCAGCAGGGAAATCCTCATCTCCTGAGCTGGCTTTCCCACAGTCCTTCTCCATGAACACCATGCTACCACAGGCAGTAGCTTCTGTGTTTCACTTTCCTTACTGCTAAAAGGACCCAATTGCATTAAGCCCAAAGAAAACCTGGTTTTGCATGCCAGATGATTTCATCATTAACTGACACACTTCCCACCTGGGTCCCAAATGTCACTTCTGAGTCCAGCAAGAATCAGGCAACTCAACAACTGACTTAAAGAATAATTGTTTTATCATTTTTATCTCAGCATTTTCATGACATAAACTCAAAATGATTTCCATCTTGTCCATGTCACTCTACAGCTTTTTATCCCCTTCTCTCCCAAATTTCTTCTAGCAAATCAGGAAAGGATATTTCTAGTGCAGAACAGCAGGAGTAGAACATGAACATTTTGTTCTAATTCATTACCAGAAACTAAAATTGCTAGTCATACATTATTCTAGTATCATGGAAGCTTTCAACTGCAACAGAGGCTAATTCTGGTCTCTGTGTTCCTTCTTCCAGGGGACAGAGATATTTCTACTTCTGACAAGCAAGGAGGAAAAATGACAACTGTGCTTTCCTTGCAGCAGTCACATTTTTTACTGAACAGTCACTCCCCTGCTCCCCACCATGGAAAAACCACCTGCAACACTGTCTACAGACACCAGCAGCATAATCTTGCTTATGACTGAACTTAAAAGCAGCAGCAACATCAAAATACTAATTTTTCTATTATCAGGAAGAACATCTGAATCCAAAGTCCCCACCAGAGTGATGCACTTCATCTCCTGCCTATAACCTTTCTCTCTTATACATACCAGTGGAAAAGTTGTGTAAGTTTAATCACTGATATAAATTTCAGACAGTGCAACTCATTTCTCCATGGAGAGTTTAGATCTCTCCTGTAGCAAGCCAGCAGCACCATTCATGGTCTGTGTCAGACAGAAAGCTCTAATAAATAATAATAGTAAGAGTGATGCTCAGCATCAGAGGGACTCTGAGGCATGGCTGAGTTGGAAAGTGCTGAAAAATGTTAAATCATGCATTTGACTCCTGGATTAATTTCCTTTTTACACCCAGCCTATACAGGGATGGGGAAATATGGTTACAAACCTTCTGTCATGGGAATGGAGCCCTTTAAAAATCTGCAGGCCACTGAGTTTTGGGGGGAGTTTGATAATTTTGCAGAATTTCCAGCCTCCCTACTCCCTCTTCCTCCAAGCAAATTCTTATCTCCCTGGTTCTGCTGGAAGTGGTTTTTCTCTTTACAGAACTTCCATTTCTTTTGCTTTAATGAAGATTGGTAGCCTTCAGGTAATTCTTAGCAATGTGTGAGAGTATTGACTCCTTTTCAGAGCTTTGGTGAGCACCAAGACATCTTCTAGGTCTTCCAAGTCTCTGTGAAGCTCTGAAGCATGTCCCAAGCAAAAAACCCCAATCCATTCATATCACCACAGGCTGGTTGTGCTGTGAAATGATCTATTTCCTCATCTTTTAAAATTATTTGATTTTCAAATGGTCCACTGAGAATCCAATGCTGGTAATTTTCCCCAACTATGTGCAAGACCCAAGAAATGGCCAACAGTGCAGTTAGATTATTGTGACACATTTCCCCAGGGATCTGGGAAGTTCTGCCCTCTTTGAAACTGCTTGATGAGCCAGTCCACACTCCACACAGGCATTTTGTGCAGGACTGTCACCCTGGTCTTTTAAGATTTTCTAAGCCTTCAGATGTTGACATTCTTGTAGGGAATTTTCTCATGCAGTTTTTGTAAATAATTTATTGTTTTGCATTCCTTCGATGGAGGAGGAGAGAGTTGATGGACTGTTGGTGTAACCAGTGTCATTGGAGAGGTGTCACTGTCACCTTTGTAAAACTATAAATATTGGAGTCAGAAAAAGAAATGTCCCTTTTTCTTTCACCTTGAGAACAGGGTGTGCTTGTGTTCTTTCGTGTCCATGGCAACACAGGAGCAGTGTAACAGAACTGGGCAATCACAATCCTGAGCAGAAACTCTCAGAGGACTCTGCCCCACCCCATCTGAACATAAAGCACAGTGCTGAAATGCTCCAAACAGAATCTGGGCCATGCCCTGGCGAGCAGTTTGGTGTCAGCTGGTCCTGGCTCTGCTGGCTCACGCTTGGTGAAGCCAGCCATCATGATTATTTTGTGCAGAGCAGCAATGTTCAACAACTGGATGTGGTCACACTGTCCTTCAGGCTCACAGCAACTTCAGCAGGAATTTTCTCTTAAAATAACTCTGGGACTTCTGAGCTTTGAGCTCAAGTTCTACCTGTCTCGTCAGGTGGAAGCACCACACCATAACAATCAAAACATTTACCATGGGCAACCCTGAATTTAAGAATTCTCCTTCTCCCCA
The DNA here is from genome assembly GCA_024362935.1 of Setophaga petechia. Classification (NCBI taxonomy): domain Eukaryota; kingdom Metazoa; phylum Chordata; class Aves; order Passeriformes; family Parulidae; genus Setophaga; species Setophaga petechia. Next base: position 1,185,399 of record JANCRA010000104.1, on the reverse strand, counting down.
TATATTCTTCATTCTCCAATTATCAACCTTTTTTTCTGCTTCACTTCATTCCCAACATTTCCATACAGAAACACTGATGTGATGTACTCCTCAGTCCTTTCAGAGATTGCTCTCAATTGTGTTTTATTTCTTGTGCTTTGAAATACAGTTTTCCTTAATTTCAATATAAAGATTTGGAGAATCCTTCTGGTTTTAGAGAGGGTATGAGAAACTTTTTATTCAAGTTTTAAGAACTACACTAGTCAATAAACTTAGCTCTTCATATTCCAAACTGACAAGAGTAAGTGAAGTTACCTCATGTGAATTATGAAGTGATAATGTCTTTAGTTCTGCCCCAATCAGAAGTGTAACTGTTTAAAGCTTGTAATAATCATGTTCAAACATATTCAGATTATAATTACTTTTCTTCTGATAATGATACCCTGTCTGATTGGATGATTACCTGTTTGACTTTGATAAGTCCCAAGGTCAAAGAAGATAATTACAGACATCTGTTTTCTAAGAAAAATAAACTCTTGAAAAATACTGTTTAAAGTGACATCTGCAAATAAGCATTTTAGAACCATGCTGTTAATGTGTAAGTCACAGGCAAGCAAATAAAACAACAAAAGCAAACTTTGAAGCTACCAAGTGATCACACTTCATTTGTAAATGTGCATATTTTCTTTTGTTACTTATATAAGCATAAATAACTTCAGTCTGATCAAAACATTTTAAAGTAAATGTTAAACATAAAAATAAATGAAACTCAACTAATGCATATTCCATACATTTTAAACCATTCCTGCAGGCAACATCTGTTTGAAAAAGAAAATTGTTTCTTTAACCACTATGGGGGCAGCAGATCATGTACCCTACCTTTTGCTATTTCCAAGGAAAGAGAGGGAGTTGTACTCTGCAGAAATGAGCCAAAACACTTCATTCCAAGCATGCAGTGATCAGAATGGACTCACTTCTCTTTTGAGCTGTCGTGGGGCCCTGATCCACAGTTAGAACCAAGGCTGTGCAATACTGAAGCATTAATTACTGACAAACAAACTGATCTGGAGTGAAAGGCACATGTGTGTGTTTGTTCCTGGAGGAGGAAGAGGCAGGGGAAGAATTAAAATTTTCTAGGAGTTAAATTTTCTATAAAACAAATCTAGTTCACTTGGGTGCTTTGCCTTTGCCTGGTACCATCTATAGCAGTTTTCTCTGCAGGCAAGTGAGCACAAAAATGCTGTCAAACCAAGACACTGCTCAAATTAATGATAACTTCACTAGCCCCAGTCTTAAGCCATTTCTCCTATTTCTTCTGCATCAACAAAATTCTGTAGTTTCAGCTTTTTCCCAGCAGGCACTCAGAGACTTGAAAAGAAACGTCTGCACTCCTAGCTCATCTACAAGGATGTAGATTTAAATTTGTATTTTTTAAAGGTCAACAATTATACTTGAGAACTTTCTGGATGCTCCCCAGTGATGCAGATCTAATTGATGTAGTTCAACAAAAAACAGAAGTCACCATAACCTACTAAAGCAATCTTCTGACAAAAGAAACATTCTCCTCCTGTTCTTTGTAATACCAAGCCATAATAGGATCAGCTTCAATAGAATTACCTCAAATATTCTGTTAGATCTGGACACACAACCACCATTTATGCTGATCTGTAACCTTTCCAGTTTTGGGCAACTTCACTTTGCAGTAAATTCCTAATTCTTATGCTTGGAATATGACTCGTGAAAAGAAATCAAGATATTGTAACTTATCTTAGGGAAGTCATCAACAACAATAGATTCAGGATGCAGTCAGCAGCCCATGGACTTGGAAAAGATGGGTTTATATTTTGTGCACTGAAATACTAAATCAAAAGATCAGGGGCCTGAAAACTTCAAATCTATTCCCCAAAAGGATAACCACACAGCTCAATTTAATTTTAAAGTACCAAAAAGAGTCCTGATCTAAAGTTATGCAAATGGAAAACATGAAGAGGTAGATGGGTTTTTCTATATTCCTTGAAAATCTAAAAATCCTGACAGCCACACAGTAGTGGCTAAATCCTTTTGAGGTGAAGTCTGATTTACAGGATTGTGCTATAGCCCTAATTATTATAGTAGACACCTCTCCTTTGAAACAAAATCTGCTTTCAATTGCCAAGGAAATGAGATGTTGAGGACAATTGCACTCAAACTTCACTAATCAAACATTTAAATCTTCACTAGAAAACTGAAAGCTATTTTTTTAAAACAAGTGCAACTAAGTATTTGCCAAGTACTGGAACAGGAAGAGCAACTGAACACCACATGAGAACAGAGATGGCTAATGTGATAAATTAACCCCAACTAAAATTGGTATTGTTCAAATATAAAATAACAAAGAGTTCTCCAGAGCAGGGCAAACAGTCGAAACAGATGAGCCAGAGAGATCATAGGAGAAGAGATATTCCCAAAGGAGAAACAGGGAGAAGGGCACCAGACCTTGCCCAAACTTATCCTAGACATTTATTATCAGTGATACAGTTTGAATTTCTGTCTTCTGGTTTTCCAGTGTCTCAGTCTCTAAGAAGCATTTCTCTTTCTCTGCTTCCACAGTAGCACAGACAAAAAGAAAATGTCCCCCTCAATGCAAGACCACCTACAAACTTAGGGACCATTTCAACAAACACACACACACACTGATTTTTACATATAAGAAAGTGTTTTAGTTTCTTAAATGTAGTAGTTCTCAAGGACTTGAAGATGCACTTGGCAGTACCTGTAACACATGTCATCTTTCCAGCCACAACACCCAAAGAAGAGGGGCACAACAAGAGCAGAGCTCCAGGCTTTGTGTACAATAATAACTGGGCTGTAATGGAATACACCAAGTATTTTAACTGCTAATAAAACCACACATATTTACAAAATATAGTCAGGAAATTTTGAACTTTAAGTAAAAAAAATAACAAACCTCTGACAATGAACAACAAATGTTAAATTCTTGTTCCTGATGTAGATGTATGTTGCCATAATTTCACAAAAGGGAAGCTGCAATTCAAGTACATTTAATTGTAATTGTGATTCCTATTGATATTTTTATTGAAATAGGAGACCCAGGTATAAAATGACCCCAAGATAACACAAGAGTTAAATGTTATTCGAGTCTCTCAAGTGGCATTGAACCTATGGGTGAAATTAAGGTGCCACTCAAGAAGCAAGGATTATATCAGCCAATCAAACATTCTTTCACCTCATGGATATTAGATTTTTTTTTCCATAAGCAACCTAAGAAAAGAATAGATTTCTGGGATCCTCAAAGATTATTCAGGAGAACATATTCTTCTGCTGCAGCACAATTGACAGGAAAAGAATTTTCATTTCTCTAATTATTGCAGAAGACCTTGTCTGCCTCCTTGGATTGTGAAATCTTAAGATAGTGTTAGCAGAAAAGAGGTCTCACATCATCTACAACTTTGCATGACAGCTTATACAATTTTTGAGCTTATTTGTATTCCTTCCTCTTCTTCCACCACCTATTGCCCTTCAGGAACAGAAGGAGCTACACAATTACTCAGAAATGTAAATCTTGCTTCCCCTAGTAATAAACGTGTTGCACTTATCCAAAAGTGTGAAAGGCAAACTTTAAATTCAGAGAATTCTTATTCAATACTTGGTCAGTGCTTCACAAAACTAGAATTTGATTTTTAGGGAGACTTTAGAAAGGGTCTGAATTACAATTAGGAAAAAAAGGTATTTGTCAACGCCCTTCATTTAGAGTCTTTTTCTGAATATGAAATTTAAAAAAATAAAGGACAGGTAGATTCTGATACAACACCCTGAAAGTAGTGATTGCACTATTCACTATTCTGTCTTCAATCAAGCCTATTTTATATTTTCTAATTAATTGCAAGAAAAATCATTGTGTTCCAGGAGTACACACCAAAGATATTCTTTAAGATATTCTTAAAGTAAGTATTTTGAGGTGAATTTTTAATTTGTATGTTCAAACTATGTCCAGCATTCTTTAAGAAGCAAAATAAGATGACTAAAGTGGGGTTTTCTTTGAACTTGATGTCTCTTCCTTACTCAGAACATCTGACACTCACTTATACACCTTCACTTTTTCACATTACCTAACTGGTTTTGATGCAGCTGTTTCATGTAAATATAATCACTCACATTCCTAAGTATTTGAAGATGGTATTTTAAAATTGCTGCTCTGGTGTCTGTGCATTGTAAGCAATATTTCTTGAACATTAAGTTACTTTTGCCCCTTTCTCTATCAAAAACGCCTCCAGGAAAATCCCTTGTGCAGCCTTAGAGAAAACGAAGGACAATGAGAACAAAAAGCCAGGCAAGGATGGATCCAATTCTGTGATAGAAAGAGCTTGTAGCAAGGGTGTTTGTTCAATATCTGTCTGTCAAGGCAGTGAGAAGTCAGGAACTTTCCAGCGGAACCATTTCCGCCAGAGCTCAAGGTTCAGAGCAGACGGCGCACAGCAAGGCGTGTGCAGCTCCAGCAGCACCTGGGCTGGACTCATTAAAGATTGAACCACAGAACCCACGTGAGCCCTTAGAAATGGCTGCCAACTGCCAAGCCTAACACACAGCTCAGAACTTGGGGGAAAGGCAGAGAAATGGAGTCACCTTTGGACGAGGAGGACGGCACGTTCACCAACATTTCTTTGGCAGATGATGCAGGTAAGAGACTGCAGCACTCCACTGATACAATGCAAATTCCACAGCACTGGGAGAGCAGGCAGCATTGCCCTGATTATCTGCTGCCAGGTATTTCTAGCAAATACCATCAAACAAACTTGCTTTAGTTGTGTGGTTTGAACGAGGCTTGTGATGAGCTAAGAATTGAGGGGTTTGGGTATGGAGGCTACGAGGCTCCCACGGTTTTCATTTATTAGCCCTGGGTGATGTACACTCCTCACCTGAGCACACAGAGCCTCTCACTGCTTAGAAAGACACTGTTACAGAACTATTTACTCCTATCAAATAAAATACAGATAATGCTGTATACAGAACAATAAACCTCTGACATACTCTACTGAAAACTCACACGAAGTGATGCAAGTTAATTGGTAATGGAAATAAGGTGATATTTTAAATCCTCACTGTTAAGCATTTAATTGTTTTGAAAGAAACTACAAAAGCAAAGACTGCCTATCCCTCCACCATCCTCCTCTCCACTTACAGAATAAAATTACTTGGAAGAGGAAGTAGGAGAGTCCTACATAGTGGAAAAAGGAAGTGAGTTAATATGAACTAATAATAAATTATTTAGAAGGTCTGGCCAGAGTATCAACTTAATTATGTCAGCATGGCTGCCCAAGAGCTGTGCTAATTCACACTACTAGGGTTCAGGAGGGCTTCTTTTTGAACAACACAAGCTACATTTCCTTCCCCTCCTTTTTTTTTATTTTTTAGAGAATGTTATTGTGCCTGCTGTATTTACCTCCTATATTTTAAAAAACCCCAAATTCCACTAAGTTAATCTTATTTTAAAAAGATAATTTTCTATTAGCAATTGCATATTAGTGTGATGGGGCTGAGCTGGATGTTTGAGCACACTTTCTTTGTAGCACATCTAGGGCTACTGACACCAAGATGTGCTTGGCCCAAACTATCCTCAAGAAAACAATTTGTCAGAGCTTGGCCCAAGCTGTACAATAATGAGGGGTTCTCCTGACAATGAATCTCACTTTTTAAAGACACAGCACTTTTTCATTCCCACTGTATGCTCACAGCTCACATCATCTGATGAGGTCCCATTCTCACTCAGATCTAAGGCAAAACCAGGCCATACACAATAAGTAGGTACACAGATGAGTTAGAACCACGTAAGCCAAATATTTGCTCATTTTGTATAAATTGATTTAGTTGGAAAAAGCAAAATCTAAGAAGTACTCAAATACTGCATTTAACAGAAGAACCCCATTGTAAATTTGCTCAAGAATATGCACTAGGATACAAAAACTTTTTGAGGTTATTCTGAAAGAGTAATCAGAATTGCAGAGAATTTGGTGTAAAGCAACATTACATGAAAAAAACCCCACCTCCTCAGAGTCTGTTATTTCTGCAAAGAAACAAAAGAATGAAGATTTGATGTAAAAGGTCTCAACAGTTAGCAATGCAAGGAAAAGCCACTTGTGTTCCTTTCTGTGTTTTTCTTTGTGGCAATAATTAATCAAAGGAGCAAACAGTGCAGCAGCAATAGCAAAGTCATCTCAGCCATACTCACAATGCCTCCCCGTGTTGGTCAAGAGAAGGATTCATTTCCATTGTGCTGGTGAACAGTGAAGCCTCTGTCACCAGTCAGCTCCTGCAGGCTGCAACAGCACCACAAGGGAAGGCAGAGCCTTGGTGGTTTGCCCTGTGTGCCATGGGAAAAACAGGATATAAAAGTGACTTTTAGAAATAAAGTGTCTGACAATGTTTGTAGTTAGCAGCAATTGACTGAGCAATAAAATCCTCTCCTCCCAGTTTGTAACTTTACCTGTATATGAACTCAGGTAAACTATTAATGATGCATTTTATCCTAGGGAGGTTGTTTTATTTCAAACAAAAATTGCTCTTTCAGTAAAACTGAATAAATTGATTCCTTTTGCCAGTGACATCAGCTACTTTTAGAAATTCTAACTGGAACTTAGGATACAAATAAGTATAGATAGCTGCACTTGTAAACTGAAACTTGTTGCTATAAATTTAATATAATGATAACATCATGAATGCCTCCTCTGATTTAACTAAATGCCTTAGAAAATATTCTGTAGCACTGCCTGGGGTTGTTGTGACCCAAGTGCAGGACCTGCCAGATCAACACTCCCACCCAGCTCGGTGTCACAATGTGCAGAGGAGCCTTCCCTGGGACACATTCTGTGTTACAAAAGGAATCTGATTGTTGGGGATAATTCCTAAAGCTCTACATTTAAAGTGCACACAATTTTAAATATATTATGCAATGCAAGACAGGTGAGGTAAGGAATTTTAAAAGGCAGTAGGTAAATCGTGATAATGTTAAGCTTCTGGTTTCTTGGTTGGTTTCTCATACAATACTTTGCGCTGTGGACTTTTATTTTGTGATATATTTGGTTTGGGCATTTTTACATTTGTGTTTTGGTTGTTTTGAGTGTGTGCATGTTTTTTGGTGTTTGTTTAAAAGTAGTGGTGCATTGGATATTTAGAATTCTGGAGTTGCCTTCCTTGCACTGGAAAACAGAGGAAGGGTTAGGAATGCCAGCCTTTTTAGGGGAACTCAGGATGATCTAGGCATTCTCTCTGTGGAATTTGCACCCAGCAGTATCAAATCCAAACTTTTTGGTCCCTGGACTGTTCATAACCCACAGCACTCTGAGACTAGAAAATGTCATCTGCTCTCTGCTGATAACCCCACTGCAATGCCAACGGTGGAAGCTGAGAACAACAGCTTTCTCTAGAGGAAAACCAAAAAAACCTATCACAGAGGCTGATTTCTGAAAAGGAATCCTGGTGCTCATACTCAGAGTTCAGAATCAAAAGAAAGTACTACAGTGAGAAACCACAGCCAGGCAAAGCAGAATGCACCCCAACGGCACACATACCAAAAAGGAAATGGAAGGTAAACCAGCAGCTCCTGAAATTACCACTGTTTTAACTACAGCAGCACAGGAGCCCATATGTCTGGTTTTCATTCTGTCCTCTAATTTAACATCAAAGATTTCCCCCTTTTGCTCATTTTGGGGCAGTTTCAACAATAATCTGCAACTGCAATGCAGCAAGAAAAGTGGAATTTCTGCAGCAGAGGGGTGCATTTCCTCAAGATCAGCCCACAATAATTTTCCCCCCTCTTACAGTATAAAAACACAGCACATCCTTCACCAGGTAAGCAGGGTCTCCATCCATTTGTACACACCTGGAGAATCTGGCCCTAATTTTTAATGCAAGTGCTGGAGATTGTTTCATTAGAAAGAATTAGGAGAACCTGTTGCTTGCAAGGTTTGCCAGTGCAGCAAGCAAGATTGAAACAGTGCAAGCATCTGGCATTTAAAAAACAGCAATCAAGGAAACTTTCCAACAAGCTCCTAAAGCCAGCCACCACCTGAGAGGACTGCTTGCAAGAAATAAGGAGGATTGCCGTGTTGAAAATGCCCTTTGTAGAGACGTTTAAGTAAACTAGCTAATGGAACTGGAAATAGCTTCATTTTCCAGTACAGATGGATAGCAAGACTCTAATTGCAGTACGTTTTCAGACCTCGAAAAACATTCAGTCTAATCTGAATTTATCTGATTGTAAGGTTAAAAAAAGTCATTGACACAATAATAGCGTGGAGGCAGCCAGGAGATGATGTTAGGAATATACACTTTCTGAAGTGTATTTAAAAATACAGTAGAGGGCTCACTTCCCAAATGCCTTTATCTTCCCGAGTGTCTGTACAGCACTGAATTACTGACTTACAACTAGAGAGATTACTGCAATTTACAGATACAATATGAGTATATTTCAATGCAACATATGGTTCAACCTACATAGTATAACAAGTTATGCAGTGCACTCACTTCACTGAAGCCACCAAAATTGGCTCAGGTCATCAATGTTTTCCATTCCTTCGCTGTGGCTCATAGACTGTGCAGTGACATTCAAGTGAGGATCCTGCGCAGCGTGTTCTGCAAGGGTTATTCCCTCCAGGGAAAGAACAATGACACAGGAGTGTTGTTCTGGAGCTGCCGAGCCATTAGATGAGAGCAGCTCCGCGAAGTTACTGATGTTCTCGTGTGCTGCGATCTCAGCGCTGCGAGACCCAGCGGCACGGAGCTAAAGCGCGAGTTTGTTCCTCTGGACACGGCTGTGAAAAGGCTCCCGACGTGCCCGACTGGAGGCAGCTGGGCCGGGCGTACAGGGACTGGAGCGCGGCAGGGAAAGCTCGCTGCGCTCCGTCTGGGAGGCTCCTTCTCCCAGAGCCCGCACCAAAGCACCTGGGAGCTGGCAGCAGCCACACACACGCTGTTTCCTCGGACCTTCCAACCTGCCTACATCTGAAGGGGCTCCACACCAGGGAACAAATGGCTTTTCTTAACCTCTTCTGAGCACTTCGCAGAGCGACCAAGCATTGAGGACCGCTGCTCTGAACACTGGCGGCGAATGAGGGGCCGGGCACGGCCGGCCCGTGAGCACAGAGGGAACGGATCAGAACCATCGTATCTCACTCGCCGCCCAGCGGGATGCGCCGGGAGGAGCCGGGTATGGCCGGCCCGTGAGCACAGAGGGAACGGATCAGAACCATCGTATCTCACTCGCCGCCCAGCGGGATGTGCCGGGAGGAGCCGGGTATGGCCGCAGGAGCCCGTGATGGGCACGGCCGGCCCGTGAGGGGGCACAGAGGGAACGGTTGAGAACCGTTACAGCATATAACCGTTACATCATATAACCGTTACATCACACAACCGTTACATCATACAACCGTTACATCATACAACCGTTACATCACACAACCGTTACATACAGCGGCACGTGCCGCGAGGGCCGGGTACGGCCGGCCCGTGAGCACAGAGGGAATGGACCAGAACCATCGTATCTCACTCGCCGCCCAGCGGGAGGCGCCGGGAGGGGCGGGTACGGCCGCAGGAGCCCGAGATGGGCACGGCCGGCCCGTGAGCACAGGAGGAATAGATCAGAAACATCGTATCTCACTCGCCGCCCAGCGGGGCGGGTACGGCCGCAGGAGCCCGAGATGGGCACGGCCGGCCCGTGAGGGGGCACAGAGGGAGCGGTTGAGAACCGTTACATCACACAACCGTTACATCATATAACCGTTACATCATACAACCGTTACATACAGCGGCACGTGCCGCGAGGGCCGGGCACAGAGGGAATTGACCAGAACCGTTACATCTCCCTCGCCGCCCAGCTGCACGTGCCGCGAGGGGCAGGTACGGCCGGCTCGCGCCGGTGGGAGGGGCCATGGCGCTCCGGCCCCGCCCCGCCCCGCCCCGCGCGCGGCGCAGGCGCGTTGGCGGCGGAGAGCGGAGCGTGCCGGGCCGAGCCGGGCCGGGGCAGAGCCCGCGGGAGGCGGCGGCGGCAGCGGGGCAGGTGCGGGGCAGGTGCGGGGCGGCCGCGCCGGGCGGGATGGAAGAAGGGAGGGGGCGCGGGGCCGCCCTAGGCCGGGAGTGCACGGTGCGATGTGCGGGCGGGGCCGGGTCCGGCGGGGCCGCCCCTCTGCAGCGCTGCCGGCCCCGGCCGGCGCCTCCCGGGCCGCGGTGCTGCTGTTCCCGCAGCTGCCCCGGGGATGGCCGCAGCTCCAGGCGGGGATGGGATGCCAGGCCCCGTCTCGCAGGCCCGTGCACTGGCCAGGGCACAGTGCAGAGCCATTCCGCTTCGGCCTTCGGGAATAGCCAGGCTGGAATAACCCGTTCCAGAACGATCCCAGCTGAGAAGGCGGCGATTACATCATTGACACGGCGGTATTTCATGCTTTGCAGTAATCTAGATCAGTTATTTTTGTAAACACAAGCATAGTTACTCAGCGAACCGTAGCTATGTACAGCATGGGGCCTAGGAAAAATAATTAATGAATGGTGAAAAAGGTTGCTCTGCCTTAGGCTAAAGCACTGACCCTTCAGAATTAGAAAAATACATCTAAAATTCGAATATAACAGAAGTTCCAATAATTGCTGCTTCCATTTTTTTTTTCTTTGAGCAGAGTACCGCTCAAGAAAACGCTCTTCAAAAGTGGAAGGAGCCCCTACCACAATGATGAACGCCGATATGGATGGTATAAATTCTGAATGTTCTTGTATTCTATTTAGTATAATTATTTTATTTACTTTATTTATTTTATTATTATATTTATTAGTATAAATTCTGAATGTTCATTGGTATTCTATTTAGTATAATTTCTGACTGTTAACACAGGTTGCACTAAAACTCTCGTGCTTTATTGCAGCTGTTGAGGCTGAGAATCAGGTGGAATTAGAAGAGAAAACACGGCTTATTAATCAAGTTTTGGAACTGCAGCACACACTTGAAGGTTAGCAGCTTGACATATCAGATTTTTTACAAGTACACAGTAATAAGCAAAAGAAGAGAACCTGACTGCTCTGCCCTTAGTCGCAGTGTCCAGAAGTATGTCACTTAATGCAGTTGAAGATACAAAACCAAGGTCTTGCAAATAGTTTTTTTCTTCCTCTTTATGCAACATTACATTTGCTCAACCTTGGTAGTACACAGCAGGTAGAACAGGTGATGCAGCTGATATGTCTGTGCTTATTAGAAGACACATATCTGAGGCTGCTCATCACTGAACTCTTCTTTCCAAGTAATTTCATTTGCAATAGCTTAATTCAAATATTCAAGAAAGTAATAAACTTACAGACTGGCATTCAGTTTAACAAGTGGCTCAAAATACTGTACTACAGAATAATAGAGGAAAAATGCCCTTTAGGTAAAACATGACCAGGAAAATGTTTGATAATGTAATACCCTCTGGTAATGCCTTCTGGATTAAAGGTGGGACTGGTCTGATGTAGGCCCATAGAACATATTCATTATTGTTTGCAATAGTGTCTAACATTTTTCTTATAATGTCACCTTTGCAGATCTCTCAGCACGAGTAGATGCTGTTAAGGAAGAAAACTTGAAACTGAAATCAGAAAACCAAGTTCTTGGACAGTATATAGAAAATCTGATGTCAGCATCTAGTGTTTTCCAAACGACTGACACAAAAAGCAAAAGGAAGTAAGGGTGGGCTCAGATTATGTCATTGTATTGCTGCTGGGTTTTTTTGTTTTGTTTTAACTGGCATAGGCTACATAAGCTAAAATACTTTAGTTTGTGGCTTAATGGATCCTCAGAGATTATAGACTTTGATGATAAATGGAATTAAGAGCATTATCATGAACAGGAGACAGAAGATTGTGTATTAAGATTGAGCAATGTGCAAATGCAGCGTAGATATTTACAAAATTTTTGTATTTGTTTTAAAAATTACCATATCTTGTTAAAAAGAAGATTCATTTGTCAGGTTAAACAAAGGTCTGTTGGTACTCTGAGGTCTTAGGGTAGATTTCTTGACTATATTGTGTTACAATATTGTGTTGAAACCCCATTTGATAAAAATATTCAGAGCTTATTGCATCACTTTTTTGCACCTGAGATGTGTTTACTGCGTAGTACTGTTCATAGTTCTGCAAAACAAAACAAAAACCTGTAAACCAGTTAAGCATTTCTGTGAAGTAGGACCAGTATGACATTGTTTGCAGGGCTTACTTACAGAGAAACACCTCAGATGTTTTTGGGAAGGGGGAAGATAACAGGAGCAACAAGGGTAAGCAACTTATCAGGGAAATACCAAACTGATGCAGTATCAGATGTAATATCTGTGCTTGAAACCATTGCTACTTGCCCATTTCCCTGAAGAATGCCCAGGCACATCATCACAATGTATGATCTTCCTGAAGTTCTTCTGTTGTGTGATGAAAAGTTAAGTAGAAAGCTGAGTGATAAACTCTGCAGGAAGAGGTCAGCAGTGCTCCTCATTCGTGAGCAGTGCAGCAGGAACTGAGAACAGGTCTTTTCCTTCCTGCCTTTTACTGTCCTCTGCAGTGCCAAACTTGTCTTTGCTTCAGGCTCAGAGCAGCTCTTTTCCTGCCTCACAGCTACACTTCAAAGTGCTTCTGGAGGCTCTGCATAGAAACATCTAAAGCAGAAGGATGCAGAGGAACAAAGGTGGATTTTGCCTTTCACAACTGTGCTGCTCTGGGCAGTGGTTTTTCCTGTCTTGGATGTTGGGTTTTGTTAGGGGAGCTCAGCCCAGATGATGGGTCTGAGCACTTCCCACGTGTCCAGCACAGTCAGTATTAAGGGAGAGCAGAAGCTGAAATACAAACTCTGTAAATTTAGCAGTTCTTAGCTGCATCTGTTTCCCCTTGCCCTAGAGCAGCACTGCAGACTTTGTTATGGATGTTGGCTGGGACTGAGTTGTTGCTTCAGCAATGAAGCCACTCTGCTTGACCTTTTAAAAGGAAACCTCCAGTTCAAGGATCTCCCTCAAGCATGGTGTGAATGAGTCAGTGTACCAGAATAATAAATCCCTCTCAGATCCCAAGTTTCTTAGCTAGGTACTGCTGTGTCTCAAGTGTAAGTTGACATTGTGAGGTTCCCCCCTCCCAAAGGTGAGGTTGCCCATTTCTCCCCATTTCAAATGGTTGTACAATGCTCACCAGAGTCAGAAGACTCTGAACAAAGCACTAACATACAGTCTTGAGGGCTGCTTAAAAGTCTGGGTCAAGAAACCCAATGAATAAAAGTGGATGATACCATTTGTGTCATGGGGTCCTTGTCAACACCTAAAATTAATTCTCATCTTCTATGGACTACTTTCTCACTTTACTGGAACTCTAAATTAATCCAAGAATTGCTAGCAGGTAGAGTAGATCACATGGCTAGTCCAGAGTTTGAGCATTAAAGGAAGAAAAATCACAGCAAGCACTTGACTTCTGAAGATTGCATTGCATTGCAGCCATCATAGCTTTAAAGCCACATCACTGCCATCTCCATCTGCACTCTAGATCACCTGGGAACACAGCATGTGCTTGGTAGGCTTCAGCAATTCCCAAAATAAGGTAATTTTAAAATCATGGGTTTGTATTGTAGATTGGATAGTGGTATTTTATCCATCAGTGTGTATACAGCAGTTATTTCATCTCCATGCCATTTTACATCCCACTACTGTGGCCTTCATTTAACTTACGAACATTTTAAAGATGTTGTATTTCTGACTTTACACCAAATAAAAACTTTTCATTTGTCTCAACTAGTTTGGTTTAACATTTGTGAACTCTAAAACTTCTCATGAATATCTGTAGTCAAAAGGTGAAAAAGCAGCAGGGCTAGTGATCTTAAAGGTTTTGACATAGCTGAAAACCAGATGTATTTGATATTGAACCTGAGTTAATGAATCTAGTTTAACAAAGCTTCAGTTCCTGACTCCCTTGCTACTTCCAGGCATCAATCTTAAATTTCTGAACCATGTTATTGAAATACCTGTTCAGATAAAAATGGACAGTGCACAGAAGTTTGTGCAATCTCACTGTTGCACTGTATCAATGGACAGGGGTTACCCTTTTGCTTGGCTTTCTACCTCTAGAGCCTTAAATCCTCAGCATCCCTGGTATTTCTGCTCTAATTACCAGCATAAATCTAGATCCAAGTAAGGTGATGTGCAGGGGGATGCAGGCCATCTCTAGATTCTAGGTGATCAAAGCTGATGGGGCATCAATCAAGACTTTATGGGAACTTTTAAATTCAAACCCTAAGGGAAGATGAGCATCCCCCATGGGGTGACCAACCCCTGGACCAACTGAATCACATCAAAGAAATGACAGCAACTATCACATATCAGAGAAAAAACCCTCCAAAACCCCTAAGAAAACAAACAAACCAGACCCCAGGACACCCAAATGCTGCAACAATTCCAAAGGCCTTCTATCAGACACAGACATAATTCATGTAAAAAGGTGAGCTGAAATGATATAATTCATGTAAAAGGTGAGCTGAAATGATATAATTCATGTAAAAGGTGTCAGCAGGGTACTACACTGCTAAGAGCTTTATCTATTGCTGAGGAGTAACCTGGAGTCTTCACTTCTTACCTTTAGCATGGAGGCCCTAAATAAAGAGATGGGAACTTGCAATAAACTTCAAAAAAGGCACAAAAAGCCCCAAATTAAACAAATACCTAGAGACATTTCCATGTCATTCACACCAAATAGAAGTCAAGTATAATTAACTTTTGAACACTTCAAAACAAGCACTTGAGGACACTGGCTTCTTCATTAGGGTTAAGCATTCATTTCTTAGAGACTTCTGTGGAACCTGCTGTGAAAATACTTCTTTTTAAAGCAGACAGATTTTATGACAGGCACAAGAAAATCTGTTAGGATTCCTTATGAATTAATGTATTTCTAATTAGTTTGTAATGCATGATACTTTTGCTAGCATTTACACATTCTACTGCTACTACAGGCAGCTGCCAAGCAGCAAGAGGTTTCTGGTGACTGAAATTTTATTGTTTAATATACAGCTGAACTTCAGTGAAACAATGTTTCTTTACAATAAGCAGTTTATTTAAACTATGAGAATACCCAAGTTACTCACATCGTAAAAAACTTAATCCATCAAAAATTCTTATCTATATTAATAAATTTCATATTAAGCAATATTAATAAATATTTTTAGGTGACAATATACACTTAGCAAGTATTCTATAAACAGGTTATACCACTCTGGTTTGGAACATGAGAACTATAAAAGTTTCAAAAAATCATCTGTATATGACCTGCAGATTTGATACCTGCATTCAAGAGTAAAACAAATCACATCAATTACCACTTGTATTCTATTTTAAAATATATCTTGAAAATAAATTACTGCAACCAATACCTAAAGTGAACAGGTGACCACCCATGTAACAAGATCAACTAAAATAAATAATTTACAATAAAAATCGTTCCTAGCACAAAATCATCATACAAAAACAATTATTGCATTTAGCTCTGCACAGAAAATAATACCTTTTCTCACAGCAATGTAACTGCTATAGATGCTACATCTATACTGCCATCTTCTTCAAGCTGCAAACTGTAAACGACTTATTTTGTGCTAGAGCTACAAAAGTATTAGAATGCATTTATTTAAAAAAATATTTAGAGTAACTTTATCTCCAACTAATACTAATTTCTAAGAAACTTCAAATCTTAAGAATCTTCACCTAAAAATCAGTTGGTCAGCTTGTAATTTCCCTTTTATTTTGAATTTGAAATACCAGCTAACTCTTCACAGATCGCGTTCATCCTTAGAAAAGGGGAACTGAGGAAGTTTGGGATGGTTAACGAGGCCAGAGAATTAAACCAGGAGGTCATACAGCAGTGAGCTGCTCCTTTTCCCATCCAAGCTCAGCAATTTGCCACTGAGGTGGCACCCCAGAGTTACCAGCACTGTCTCTAGACCTGCAAACAGCAGCTGGAGACGCCTCAGTCCTTCCGGACTCTTCTTCTGCGCACGGATTTCAGTGCCCCATCTCCCCTGCCTTCATCAGCTTCCTTCCTCTGCAAAAAAATAAATTCAGCATGAACATTTCAAATTTATTTTAATTACTGAAACTGGCACACTGTGGTATTCCTCTTCCTGAATTCCCCAGTCATTTTCTCACTAAATGCAGCGCTTAAGTGATGGGATATTTCTAATAAAGTGAGTAGAAGACTTTTCATTTCTGTATTCAGAAAAGAGAGCTGTATGTTTAAACTGATGTCAGAAATTTGGTTTTGCTGGTTTAAAAGCAGTGACTTTTAAATTAATTTACCAACTCCTTAAAGAGGACCTCTTGCTAATGTTATTTCCACTTCTGAAGTAAGATGAGTTTAAAACATTTTAACCCTTCCCTTTGGAGAGCTACAAATAGAGCAGATGTGGTGTTCCCAGTTTAAAAGCAATGGGCTCACAGCAGCACAGGAAAAGCCTTTCCAGTTGAAATCCATCCTCATCCCATGCACTGCTTCCTCCCCTTCCTGCATCACCCACGGCAGGCACCTCCTTCAGCAGGAAGAGCTGACAGAAAGCTGCCCAGCCTGAGTGAGGACATGGGGCACCTGATGTGCTCCAGACAACTCCCAACAGAAACACCCCAGGAAAGCAGCCAGGGCCCCACTGGGACACTCTGTAATGCCACAGACACATTCTGAGCTCAGGTGAACCTTAGCAGATACTGTATTGCTGGATAAATGTACAAGGAAAAGAAAACTTCTTACAGGAACAAGAGGAAGCACAGATAAGGGGTAATTAACAAAGACTTTCAGTGCTGAAACAATGCAACCTCATGCAAGGTACATGAAAATGGGTTAACATTACATCCTGAACCTGGACAGTGACTCATCTAAGGAGTGACAAGCACAAGGTCATCAATGGGTGGATCTAAAGTGTTTCAGACACCAGCAGTTTCTGAATGAAGGAATAATGAGTAGCTGACGAACAAGAAAAGCATAAATTCCATCATACAATGATGTTTTATGAAAATAATTTTGTAGAATATCTGGCTGACTGGATTAATCTGCACAAGAAAAATGGAACTGCAGATGCTGTGTTCAAAACCAGTATTGTCATTTTGCTTAACACCTTATTTTGGAATAAAAAACCCCAAACTGTAACTGAAAAGCTTAAGGTTTTTCTATGTCTTGGGAAAAGGCCATTCAGTTGTAAGCATGTTCTATCAGTTGAGAAGCACAATGAAAACTGACCAATCTGCTGCAACATCCAAATGTTCAAGACTTGCAATTAATTTAATAATCTGTTAAAAGCTACATTCCTGTAAAAATATTTCACGTTTAGGTGGCTGCCCAACTTCTATACTATACCTGTATTTATGCAGAGCATTTGAGGTGTCAAATTCAAAGAAAAGCTGATTTCTACCTCACAATTTGTTTTATGGCTCAACAGAAGAAAAACATTTGTAGGTAACTGAGCTTAGCTGGAAGTACAATGTCAGACAATGGCAAGGAGAAAGCAGGGAAAAATGCAAATTTACCTCATCTTCTGAATCAGATTTATTTGACCTATCACCTTCTTGATTTCCATCTGGAACTTCATTTTCTTCTTCATCTAGAACTCCATTTTCTTCTTCATCATCATAAATATCTTCACCACCTTCACCTTCTGGGGAAGAAGTTAATTTTACTTCATAAACAGAACTATGTTACTATAATATACTACATCCAGGCATACCAGAAAGGAAAAAAAGCCAATTTCAGTCCTAGAATGAACTGCTTATTTAAAATAACCCATAAAAACCTCTCTGGGATACAGAGTAGAATTCTCATGAATTAGCAGAAAGTGATTACTGCCAGATTTAACAACCAATTTGAACAGCTCCAACTTTGCCTCTTTTCATAATAGTCCATACTGTCTTCAGACTTGTTACTGACTTTTTAAAAGACTTGATTTACTTTACTTTAAAACTAGCTATTGTACTGGACAGTTTGGAGAGCAGAGTCCAAAACAGGACAACTGCCAAAATTCTGATTTAGATGGAGAAGTAAAACACTGCAGTTACCAGTCACCCAGCATGGGAGACACCCACACCCTAAGGGTACTTCCCTTTTCAGCAGGGAATTCTTCTGACACACTGTTTTGTTTGAGGGATAAGCAGCTTTTTATTTCCACCCTTCTTGTGTGTTTTTGCAATGCAGAAACTCGTCAGAAAAGCACTGTACTCATCCAAAGTATGTCCACTTGCACTACACCACCAGTGTTCTTTATAATATCAAGAGTAAACAAATCTTCAATCTGACAGAAAGGATATTTGTTGGCATTTTGCAACTTAACAGTCTGCCAGTGGCTTGTTTAAAAACAGCAGAGAAACAGTGCTCAATTCTGTCCTTGTCAGGCCTTACCTACATCTCATAAGCACTGCTTAGGTGTGAAAATAGAAAAAACCAAAAACAAATACCAATAATCCGTACCCACACCAAATTCTTCCTGTTGCATCTGAGTTAAACAAAAGTATCCAGACAAATTAAGAATGTAGTCACGTATCAGACATGACTCTCCTGATTCTTGGTGATGAAAATCTAGAAATACCCAATTTGTTATAATATTTGAGACTTCTGTCTCATAAACTGAGGAAGTCGAATCCCTGTACTGGAAAAGTGCCAAGAACCCTCTCTGCAATGTAGCTATAAACTGAGCCAAACAGAGCTTCACTGATTGTTATTGCAGTATGTCACTATACCTGGGTCATGTGTACTATGGCTCTCTTTCTATGAGCTAAAGGAGAAATATGACCAAATAATGAAGACCATGTTTAAGAAAGATGCAGACAAAGATCTCAGTCCTAAAAAGAAGCCCTTAATAGAAGAGCTTGGCAGACATTCACAAAGCTTTTGGTCATATTCTAATAAAGAGATTGGAAATGATAAATGATGCAACCCCAGCTCCTCCCACAAGTACAAATTTCAATGGAAGTGAAAAAACCCTCCCAAAAAGGTACTTCAGATATCAGAAGCTACAGAACCCAGAACTGGAAAACTGTACTATTTAAAATTATTATTTTAAACTTAACCATATAGTAATTAAAGCATTATTTCATATAAATAAATGTAGAACTTGACAAATAAGGTTCAGACTGTGCCCCTGAAATTCCATTCTGTGGCAACATTTTTTTACTTCCTGCAATATCTTTCTACAGGTCAGAGAAAGTAAGGAGACAAAGCAGACAAACAGACAATGCCACAAAAATTAACACAGAACAAAATGAAGCAGTAAAGCCCATGGACAATGCCCTTCAAGAAATACTCTGCCAGCAACTCTTTGTCACTGCTGTTAAAGAAATTGTCAAGTGTTTCTAAAATTTGCTGTTGTGCTGCACTTCCTTTTTCTTTCTTTTTTAAATGGTCCCAAGATACAATGTGGATTTTGAGTCACTCAGTATTCCACAGCTCAAAACCCCATTGCCTTCAACTCCAAAAAAAATCAAAGGAGGAGGTAATGACTATGAAGGAACAAAATCATAAAAATCATAAGGAGACAAAGATCCTAGTAGAAAATATTTATGACTGTGGATACCATAGAGAGAAATCTCAGAGGAAACTTTTATCTGGACCTGATGGAAGCTGAAGTTCTACCATCAGCAAGGAAGCAGAAGGAAGAAAACAGAGAGGAGAGACCCACTTGCAAGTCCTGGCCCAAACTGCTTCCCTTCCCCAGTACCTGAAACAGAAGCCTCCCTTCCCATCTTCTCTGCATTATCCTTTACAAGTTCTCTTTTTGTCTCCTCCATTTCTCTTCTCTCTGTAGCAAAAAGAATGAGGAAAAGGAGGCAGAAGACAAATTCTCTAATGCTTTCTGGCAAAAAGAGGCAAAAAGGCAATAGAAAAAAAAGGGAAGATTTCAACTTGCAAATGTACAAGGTGGCAGGAAGCTGAGGGAAGCTAAGCAATTCTTCTTAAAGCAAGAAACAATGCAGACACATGACAGCAAAGTGTAATCCTTCCCTCTGAAGCCTAGAATTTATTTGAAAACCCTGGATTAGTCAGACAAAAGCGAGCTGGGTTAGTTTTACTCTGTGTTCTGTTTAGTAACTAAAGTAACAGTCTAAAATTGAACCTACCTTTGCAACACCATGAACAGCTGTTCCAAGAACAATTTAAGAAAGCTGCAGGAGCTGAACAGTGTTCCTCTGCAATTGCCCGGGCCTTATTTCTACCATTGAAACACACATTTTAAGGGATTATTTATTAAGTGATGTGTTGGAATTCAATAAATTAACTGAATATTGGAACTGAGGAACGGCAGCCTTGCAACTGCAGCATATTATGTACAAATTAAGATTTGCATCAAGACTGGGTAGAATAAAACAGAGTCTGCAATTCAGGAGCAAAAAACAGGCTGAGTAGAGTAAGATTAAAAGGAAAATGTAGGAAGGTACACCACTGAAATCCCACAGCTACAATTTAAGCCAAAGTAAAGAATGTATGTAGCATAACCAGAATAATGAAGTGCCCTGGCAGGGCTCTCCAGCAGCAAGGCACATGGACTGAGTTTGGTGTGGCAAAAATGTGTTTAATTCTGTCAGCAATGCCATGGGAGCTGCTGCTGCTGCTGCTCAGTGATGTCTCTGCACACACAGAAGCCAGGCACACTCATGGAACACGGGGCAAAGACAGACAAAACCCAGTTCCAGCCAGTAACAGCCAGTGATGTTAAATGTTGAACAGCACAGGACACAGACCCCACCACAACAGGGATGTCTGCATGGTCTCTGTCCATGCCAGCCCCTTCTCACTTACTTTGTTCTCACCAAGAAGACTGAAATAACAGGCAGAATCTTGCAGAATTCTGAAGCTAAAAATTTTCTCATCAAAGTCAAGATAAAGCATTGGAAGTCAGGTGCTTTGATTTTTATTCTCTATATAGACACAGGGAGATGCCAACAGCACCTCAAGGCTGTGGCTGAGTAGCAGCCAGTGATCTTTGCTACAGCAACAGGGGATGATTTTATTCTTGGATGCTCAACCTACTGAGTCATTAATTTCTCCCTGGGCAGCAGGACACACCTCTGCAGGTGTGCAATAGGTCGCTAAAAAGCAACATAAAGGAAGCTGCAGACTTCAGAATTTCAAGCCTACTGTATTTTCAAGTTTTAACAAGAATAACTCAAATCAGTGACCAACAGAATAGTATAACCCTCCCAGAGAGGTGTAAGCAGATTTGTGGTAGAAGACTTAAAGCTATTCCAGACACATTGTAAAGAATAAAGTGACTTTAACTGCTTCAGGTACTTATATCTGAATAATTAAAATGTGTTTAATATATGAAATATTTTGAAATGTTTAGAAAGGACAACATATGTATCACTGTCTACAAACACAAAAAAAGGTGTTGGAAGTATGTTTATTTCTTGAAAGTGCAGAAATACTTTCTGAGTGTATTTATCAGACCTATTAGCCACAGGATGCCACTTGCTGGAAGTTACCAAAGACAAAAAGGGGCTCAGAGCAAGGCACATTTCACACAGTGAAATCTAAGAAAACAGGCTGTAATTATTGGCAATGCAGTCCATGAACTAGCTCTGTTCATGTCTTTAACCAAACTGCAAGCTGACACACTCTCACTCATCTTACCATCTTCATCAGTATCTTCATTTTCTTTTTCCTCTTCCAGTTCATCATCTTCAAACTCCTCTGTCTCTTCTTTTAGTTTTCCCTTTGCAATTTGCTGAGATACATCAGGCTTTTTGAAGGCAATATATTCATCTGATTTCTACAACAAATTAAAAATCTATTTATCTTTCAACTCCAGTTAAGAATTAAACAGGCACTGTAAGCTAAGTAATACCAATGGCTTATTAAAAGGGCACATTGTTGCACAGATGCTCAAGAGTTTCCAAATAAAGAATTAAGAATAAACCAAATAAAAATACAGTAAATTTCACTCACCTTTCCTGGCCAGCAGAACAACACAGTCAGACCAACAGGGAGAGCTAAAGTCAAGATGTAAAGAACCCAGAGCCATGGGTGTTCTTCTGCAGCAGTCACCAACTGACTAAACATGCCAGGCTGCGTTTCAAAAAAAAATTAAATTAAAAGAATTGCATTTATATCCCTCTCTACACTTAAATAAGTTTATGAAGTGTACTGTATACATTGATATTGTCCAAAACCCTTCTTTACCTTTGCTTTTTAATGACTACAGCAATAATAATAATAAACAACTTTACCTACTATTGCCAGTAAGTGGCAGGTGTGGAGTAAGAAGGAACAGATGCAGAGCTCCCAGCACACCAGAGCAGCCACAGCTCAGCCTTGTAAAGCAATAGCTGCACACTCACCAACTCAGCCTTGTAAAGCAATACCTGCACACTCACCAACTCAGCCTTGTAAAGCAACACCTGCACACTCACCAACTCAGCCTTGTTAAGCAATACCTGCACACTCACCAACTCAGCTTTGTAAAGCAATACCTGCACACTCACCAACTCAGCCTTGTAAAGCAATAGCTGCACACTCACCAACTCAGCTTTGTAAAGCAATACCTGCACACTCACCAACTCAGCTTTGTAAAGCAACACCTGCACACTCACCAACTCAGCCTTGTTAAGCAATACCTGCACACTCACCAACTCAGCTTTGTAAAGCAATACCTGCACACTCACCAACTCAGCCTTGTAAAGCAATAGCTGCACACTCACCAACTCAGCTGCCAGAGCTGAGGGGCAATGCTGGCTCCACGTGCACTATCACCTTCTCTCCTTGGACAGCCAATTACTCAGGGAATAAACTGAACTCCCAGCACAGCTCTGACTCACAGACACTCTCAGCACAGTGCCTGGTGCAGCTCTGTGACAGCCACATCAGCAACCAAGGAAGTTTGAGAGGCTCAGTGCAACAAGGGCACTCCAAGGAATTGTTTTTGCCATTTTGTGTACAGGTATGGATACAGGCTCAGACATGAACCCAAACATTTTGGAAAAGGGCAGGGTTGTGTGAAGAGACAGCTTTCCTGCTTGCATGGACAGGTATGCTCACTCTGGGACAAACAGCAGCTCTAAGGAATTGGCCACATTTGCCACCAAGCCATTGTTCCTCCCCCAGAACAGGAGCCTGCTGCTGCCATCCCATCAAAGAGAGCAGAAACAGGAGTGCAGGCAGGGCCCAGCATCCCACATGGCAGGGCAGACCCATCCCACAGCACAGGAAAGCTGTCAAAGGGCACGACACAAACAAAATGTGGATGCACACACACAAACACACACCTCAACAGCTGTGAGAAATGCAGGTATTTTATGATTGGCTTCTCACAAATATTAAAATTAATATTACATGTGTTGTGTTAGGAAGTAATGCTGTATTAATTCTCTTAAGTACTGTGTTAAATATAGTTTTAAGTTATAAAAATTGTTAAAATAGAAACGATGCTATGTAAGATGCTTTGTTTAACAGAAAGGACTTGCAGTGAGATAGCAGCCACAGGACACCTGAATCTTTCAGAGAAAGGGAATTTATTGCCTTCTCATCAGAAGAAATGAACTTCTTCCCACCTCAAAGGCGCTGTTGGGATTAGAAGGAAGAAGTTGACACTGCCCAGACAGAATCCTGTGTTTGAATGGAATTTATGCATCATGGATGAGGTGTATGAATATGCAATGGGCTGTTGTTTTAAGGGTTAATCCTTTGTTAATGAGTGTCCTTTTTCGGGCTCGTGCTGCCCAGAAAAAGGTACCTGGATGTCCCTAACTCTTTGCTTTTATTGCCTCATATTATCTTAATTCAATTTGTCCAAATTGTTATTATTCTAATTGTGTTACTATTTTTTTTAACCATCTTATTACTATTAAATTTTAAAAACTTTAAAGACAAGTGATTGGCGTTTTTCACAACAGCCAAAGGCCTAAAATTATTGAACAGAAACAAACACTAGACTATTCATTCCTCATGGGAAGGAAGCATCAAAAGAATGAATACATATCATGGATATAACTATAAGGGGAAATTTTATAAGTTACTTTGAATGAAGTAACTCAGCCTTCATTCTTTCACTTGCTGTCAGGCACTGGATTTCTAATATCCATGTGAACAGCAGAAGGCTTCAGAGGAAGTCAACTTCTCACTAGGTGTTTAAGTAAAATGCAGTACCCTTTTAACCTCAAGAAAATATTCATCTGGGAAAGGCAAAAAGCCCAACTACAAGACAGAAAACCTATCAGTTACTCATCAAAATTATTAATTGCAGACAAATTAATACTCTGTCAGCATGGACAGAAAATTCTTCCAACAGCACAGCTTCCTTACTACTTCCTACTATCAAGAGCATGGCAAAGTTTATACCTCGTTAGCACTTGCT
This sequence comes from Setophaga petechia, assembly GCA_024362935.1. Taxonomy (NCBI): domain Eukaryota; kingdom Metazoa; phylum Chordata; class Aves; order Passeriformes; family Parulidae; genus Setophaga; species Setophaga petechia. The sequence goes on along the minus strand of JANCRA010000104.1, from coordinate 1,161,071 downwards.
ACTAATTTCTTCAAGCCCCAGCTATCTGCTGCCCAGCGATCTGCCACTTCTTTTTCTGAGCAGATGATGAAGTTATCAAAGTAGATCTCAGATGTCATGGACCAGAGTTCTAAACCAATAGCACTGACTGCAGTCATCTTGAATGGGTGAAGATCTTCAAAATAGTCTGGGTTTGGTATTTTCCGAGGGCTCCAGATTCCCTGGTAATGGAAACAAACATAATCACATCACCTCCAGCTCACCAAAAGAACAACTTCTGAAAGAGTCCAAAATAATAAAAACTTTTCTTTAAAAAGACAAGAAGTAGAGTTTCATCTATCTCAAACAGAACTGGAAACAGCCTGTAGGATTTTGGCAAATGGGGCTCAATTTTATGGCTTAGGGCAGACCTCCTAAGTAATTATTTTCTTTTTTACTGTAGAGGTTACAGTAATAACTGACCCTAACCAGAAGTGTTAAGAGAAAATTTTAGGAAAGGAAAATTCAGCCTTATGGTATCTGCGCAAATTAGAGACAAATTTTGTTTGCAAAGCTGCTTAGGATCTTACCCTGTGAGACATCAATTTCAAGTACTCCCATAACTAATACAAAGTAACTCTCTTTAATATCCAGCTGATTACCTCTAATTTTTGGAGGGGAGGATGGGACTTTAATTATCCAAAATTGAAGCTTCCTTGAATTAGTAAGGCAATCTGCTTGCTGCAAGGCTTCATTTGTTAATATTAAAAAAAACCACTAATTCAACAGAGTGACATTTAAAAGCCTAAAGTAATTCAGAATACAATTCTGAAGACCACACTAAATAAATGGTGTCAATGAAAATTGTACAAACAGCAACTTTAAACAGCTAAGTTGTTTTAAACAACAAGTATTACTGTTTCCTAGTATACTTCAAGGAAAAAAAAAAGCAAATTAAAAGCAAAAAAATCTCGAATTAGTGAGGGTATTCAGGCTAATTCTAAAATATAAACACACAGCAGAAAAGCCAAAATAAATATATTACTTTGACTTGCTTGCTCTGCTGACTGTATCCTCCAGCCATGACCAACAATTTGACTATTACCTGGTAGTTAGGATTGTCTATCATAGGGGCTCTCCATTTTCCTTTATACTTTGGGTTATTCTTCATGGGACGCACCCACTCTCCACAGCCAGGGGCACTTTCACATTTTGCATTACGGATCTGAGGGGCTTCCCACTCCCCATCCATCTCCTCATCCCTAGAGAGAAAATAATGACAAACAGCTGCTCCAAGATCAGGCAGGTGTCAAACACTGGCAGGCTGAACTTAGGGTCTGTGTGTGCTGTAACAGCCTCAGAACTCTGACCAGCTCAAAGAACTTCACCCAACAGTAGAAACACCTTTTTAAAGGAGTGCTGCACCTTTTTACTTAAAGGTCACATGTTCATATCTACCACAGCATCTTCACATCTACCACTCAATTGCATTCCTGCCTCTAAGCACCCTCTGCACAGGATGATGCACATTATGATTTCACATTATGATTTCAAGTTATCAACCCAAACTGCAGCAAAGACCTTCATATTCTGTTTTCACTTCTGTATCTTCAGAAAACAAAAAGCATGGACAAGTTCATGTTTTTACAGAAGCAGTTCCCCACACCAACAAATATTTGGCCATACCTTACACATTCCAACCCAGTACCTCAAAAGACAATGAGATTTGGACTGACTGCCACAACTAACAAACAATCTGCCACACAGAACAGTCTGATCTGCAGAACACATCAGCAATCTGCACTTACCAGTCCTTTGGTTTTTTTGCATTAGGGTCTGGAACATACTGTGGTTCATCATCAAGCCACCCCTCAGGCTTGACAGCATCAGGATCTTCTATTTTGGCAGGTTCATCTTCATCCCTTCAATTACAGACTTCTGTTAGAAAACACAGCAGCCTGACTTTGCACCAATGCTCTGTTCAGAGGACTACAACTGGATTGAAAGGGATGATTTTCAAAAACATGACAGAATTAGACTCACTGATCATGAGCACTATCTGCTTATAAGTACCTGGATTATATTTACATTGTTTTATAGTGCTATTTAGCCCACAGATAGCTGGTATCAAGTGGCAGGTGTCAGTCAGGTCTCCCCATTGAAGTTTCCCTACTCTTCCTGAGCTGCCATAAGAACAGCAGTTCACACAGAAATAGAAATTCAATGTAAATTAGGACTATAAGGTAGAAAAAACTTCTTATTCACGTGTAGCAAGCTTAGTTACTACTTGCAACCATGCAGGGCACAAAATCAGCAAATAATGATTTTATTTGTTTCCTTATGCCCACCTCAAATATGTTTTCAAATTTCAGTGCTTTTAGTGAAATGTATTCCAACTGTCATTAGCAAACCCCAAAATAAAACCAAATCTTTCAAGTAAACAACCTGTATGTAAAAGACATTGTAAAATTTAAAATGTTCTCCTTACCAGTCATCTGGTTTGACAGCATTTGGATCAGGTATTTTTGGTCTCTCATCCCAATCATCAGGCTTTTTATCAGTAGGATCCTCTATTTCTTTGGAAGGATTCACTGGAGGAATCATATTCTCAAGGAGACTTCCTTTACTGACAACTGTTTGGTCGATTAATATTTCAAATGTATCATCTGGTTTTAGCACTAAATTGAAAAAATGTATATTAATGAAATTAAATAAGGTAGCCATTTAATTTTACAGATACATTTAACCAAAACTACAGAATAAGCACAGCCTTAGTCAAATAAGAGCAAACAGGATGCTCACTAGCAGAGGAGACACAAAACATTGCCCTTGAGGGGATGTATGACCAGCACCAGGCCCACAAAGATTCCATTTGAAGAAAATTCAATTGCTGAAACACATCCAAACAGATTCTAAAAGACTTTTCAAAACCCTACCAAACTTGGCCAAAATTCTATGTTTTCACTTCAAAAGCACAGACAGTGAAAAAAGAATCTCTGTCCCAAAAGGCATCTCTGCTACTAAATTCTAATCTCACACTTGCAAGCAGGGCAACACAAGAGCTGTGCCATAGCAGAAGGATAAAAAAAGCATTTTCTTCCAGGTTCCAACCTCTCCAAGCCATTTTCCTCAAATGCCACCCTGCAAGAGCTCACACACTGGAAGAGAATTTCCTGGATGTCAGCAAGGGTGAGGAACTGAGAACCAAGGTTCTGTCAGACTCAGCACCCAGATGCATCCAGATCTATTTCTAATAAATGTGCACTTATAAATCTGCTTAAACAGCAGATTCAACTGTCCATTCAACATGCTGCAGATTACTAAGTACAAGTAATTACTATTCTACAATTATGACAGTTTTCTAAAAACAGGTTAAGAAAACCACACTAACAGTTTGATAATAACCACTATTATTATCAAACTAACAGTTTGATAATATCTAATGATGGCCTTCCACCCTGAAATTTTCACCAGCATTAAAATATCCATAAATGCAAAAATGAAGCCCCCATATCACCTTTAGATAAAACACAAAGAACTGGTTTTTAAACTCCTGTTATCAGTCACAGAAATGCACTGGAATCACACAGCTCTGTGGAGTCTCTTTGAACAAGTATAACAGAATAAATGCAATTCAAGTTTAAGCACCTTGATTAATCCAAATACAGGAATGCATGCATTCCTTTATTATGCATTCCCACTATCTAAAAGTGTAAGTTTGCTGTGGCATCCTACAGCAATCTATTTTAGAAACCACTGAATTATTTTCCTATGGCCCAGCACTTGAACATGCCCTCTGTTATCACTACTCAGTGGAATTCCTAAGTACACTCAGTTTGGCTGGATTTGCAGCATGCCATAGGTTAGCCCATTTTCTGACTGCTCTTCTTCCTCACAAGTCAGAAAAAGGGGATAAAAATTCACTTTTATTTCTCTGTACAGCTCACTGGTACAAGGAATTAAAACCAGCCCATCCTCATTCACTTCAGCCACCTTCCCAGAATATTGGGCAGCTGGACATTTGAATATCCTTCCCAGTAAAAATAGTTTTAATATAATAATTGCATTTATTTGTAAAGGCTAGTCAGGGCTGATAAGATTTTCCTGTAACTGAATATCAAGCAGATTTAATAAGATTTTCCTGTAACTGAATATCAAACCCAAATCATTAAGCAACCACCACTCAGAATTAACAAGCTATTAAAAACAAACACTCAATTACAAAGCTTCAGCAGACAATAGCACATTTTTAATCTCTCCTTTCCAATCTAAGAACTGGAATTCCATTTTTGAGAATTGAACAATACCAAGAGTATACAGATGTGTCTTCTTGTCCAAATAGAATTTTTTTAGGTCCACATCAGGCCGTTCAGCATGTTTTTCATCATATTCTCCAGTTTTAGGATTCTTATGTCTGAAGATAAAGTGTAGTTTGTAATCTTCTCCACATTTATCTGGTCCAAACATAATTGTGTAAGGTGTTTTGTCAAAAAAGTATTCCTGTAGAGGCAAGAAAGCTGAGCATGTGATACACTGGACATTATTTTATTATTTTCTTTAGTTACCTATCTCTAAAAGGGAAATGAAAAGTGGTAGGGTGAATCATGAAAGGAATTCAAGTCCTCTGGAGGTCTCTGTTTCCAGGGAAGGGACCAACTCTCAGTCTCTTCAAGGAAGATGAACACATTTCTATTTACACTTTATCCTTATGTGAATAGGAATGCCTGGTACAAATCAGAACACCCAAGTATCTCTTTCCCCTCTACAAACATTACACTAAAAGATGGAAGGGAATTAGCTACTGTTCTTCATAACAATTTTCTTTTCCAATGAAGATAAACCCCAGGATATTAATATCCACTATTTTATAAGTACCTTTTTCTCTCCACATTAAGTAACAGCAACAAACAACCCTGAAAATATCAGATACAGTTATTCTCCTTCAGAGCATGTTGCATTACCCAGTCATGTCAGTATCTTTAAACCATCTCTGTTTTCTGTATTTGGAATACACAGGAATATGCATGTGCTGATCAGTAACATTGTTTCACAAGTTATGAGTTAAGATCCTCTGGGTTTATTAATTCACAGAGTCATAAATGTACACAGAAGTGCTCTGTCCTGCATATCAGACACCATGCAGAACCAAGCTGTCCCTCAAATGAACAACTGAGAGCAAACATCAAACAAGAGGACATACCAGGTTCAAGTCACTGCTACTGGAGAGAAGTTTAATGTATGCACCACCACAGTCAATGCCTTTCTGGAAATTCACTTCGTACCTGGGCAAACAGAAAGTGAGAAAAACTTTCTGAGGAGCAGAAAAATATGAATTAACTGCCAATCTGCAGTTCTAATTATGAATATATTCAGACTGCATATTAGCACCTACTGTCAAAACACTTCATGTCAGCAAAATGTTTTCACTTACTAATAAACATTAAAAATCTGAAGGAATACTTACTGAACAATCAAAGGTTTATCATCAAAAACAAATGCTTTTGTGAGCATTGCTGATATTGCATGATACTTTGCCACTGATTTTAACACCAATCCTTTGTCTCCAGGCATTGCATTTTCCTTCAGCTCTTCTACTTCCCATCTTCCTAAAACACACATGCACAAAGTCTTTGAAAAAATGCAGTCTGAACACAGAAATCACAGCCTTGCTGAAAGTGAAGAGTTATAACAAATAAAGCCTAGCTGCCAAAACAGGGCAGAAATGTTGGCACCTGATGTCAAAGGTGTTATTTCTTCTTGTTCTCAAATTTAAATAAATTTTATTACTGTAGATCTGTATCTTTAGGTTGTGGTATCCTACAATGGCTAGAGGACAAAATGTTTCTCCAGATTTTAAATTTATTTCCACCATCATCACATAAAAACATGAGTCACAGAGCTCTGTGTAAAGCTCAAGACCTTTTAAACTCCTGTTATCAGTCACAGAAATGCACTGCAATCACACAGCTCTGTGGAGTCTCTTTGAACAAGTATAACAGAATAAATGCAATTCAAGTTTAAGAACCTTGATTCATCATTTAAACCATAATTTTATGCTTACAGAAAATTAAAATCTCTTGAGTCAAATCTAATCACAGGGTAGATGAAGTTCCCTCCTCCTCCTCCTCCCCAAAGTCTTTCCAGGAATTATCAGATTTGGTCCAAAACAAGCCTACAGCTTTGAAAATAGAAGATTTTCTATTTCTACATTCTCCAAGTTTGGGATAAATGCACATGTGCCCAATACCCAAAGAACCAGATTTCTTCTAAAAGGGCAATTACATTTCCTCAGAGACTAACAGGACAAGATTCACTGGGTTTTTTCCAGGAAAGACCACAGTAGATGTGTTAATACCCTACTTTGACAATCCACTGTAATTTTGAAGAATTTTGAAGAGTGTCAATGTAAAACAGAATTACTAAGTACAAGTAATTACTATTCTACAATTATGACAGTTTTCTAAAAACAGGTTAAGAAAACCACACTAAGAGTTTGATAATAATATCTAATGATGCCTTCCACCCTGAAATTTTCACCAGCATTAAAATATCCATAAATGCAAAAATGAAGCCCCCATATCACCTTTAGATAAAACACAAAGAACTGGTTTTTAAACTCCTGTTATCAGTCATAGAAATGCACTGGAATCACACAGCTCTGTGGAGTCTCCTTGAACAACTATAACAGAATAAATGCAATTCAAGTTTAAGTACCTTGATTTATAATTTCTAACAAACAATCCAAATACAGGAATGCATGCATTCCTTTATTATGAGATTCCCACTATCTAAAAGTGTAAAGACAACATCAGGAGTCCCTCAGCATGTCATTTAGAGAAGATTCAGAAAGTGTGATGTGCACATGAAACAGTGATTTATTTTATTCAGCTGCAGTGTGATTAGTAACAGTGGTTAAGGAAGGGCAGATTTGGAGGTCAGTAACAAATTCCTCATTTCTTCTGGCCTCACACACAGGGAGGAGGAGAATTCCATCCTCTTCACTTGTGCTCCTCCCTGGAAACTAAGGCCAAACAATAAGGAAAGGCAAAACAACAAGACTGCAAAAAAGAACTGGAAAGTAGTTAAGAAATGTGTCTTTATCACAGACTTTATTCAATATTGAATTTTACTGACCTCAAGCAAATAAGACCATTCTGGCATTAAAGACAATTTTTTATCTAATCTGAAGCCAAGTAATCAGAGACACCTCATTTCTCATAAGCATCTCATCTGTGTGGCCATCTCCTCTGCAACTTCTTAATTTTGCCAATTATTTTTGGTAACCACCACATTTAGAATCATCAGTTCTACTCTGTTCTGCAAGTCATGCTTGCTTACCACTTTCTATTAACATAATTGATTTCACTTGATGTAAGAACAGTAGCAAATACTTCTCTGTTGCAGTAGAAACTCTTTTCTGTTCTCCTCACTCCCCCTTGAATGAAATAAAACTCAGGTTGCAAAATCACTGCCACAGATCAGACACCTACCAAAACTTTAAGCAGCCAATTCTAGACTAGGACATCACAAGTGCAAATTGCAATTATTAAACCATCACTACAATGTTTCCATTACTGCTTTCCAAATTTGGTTTTGGCTACTCTAAGACTAAATTGTACAAGAACCACTGAAGAGCCCTACATTCAAGCACAGGCAATCTGAAAAAGAATTTAAAAAATCTGCTGTTTTAATTCTCTTGTTTCAGAGGCTAAATATACCAAGAGATCAATCCATGAATCAGTATTAGGACAGATGGAGCAGAATGGGATACAATACTTTAGAAAACTGTTTAACAGCTGAAATTGAAGTGGTAAACCTCTCTCACAGGACTTCAGAGAGGATAGCTCTAAAGAAACAATACTCATAAACAAACAGGATTAAATATTCAGTTTCCAAAGGGTATTCTGGTATCATCCATGGCAATACATTGTTGGAATGACAAAAAAAAGTTATCTTCACACTAAATGACCCATTGAGCAACATTTCACATCTCAGTTTCAGGATAACAGTCATTATACAAACATTCTTGAACTATGCCATCTAGAAATTCAAAGACAAGTTCTGTGTTATTTCTCAAAGAAATAGTTATTTCTCAAAAAGCAACAGAACATCATAAATACACAGTGGAGGTAAACAGTAAAGTTGCTTACCATCATATTTAGCAACATTATCATCCATGTCTTCTTTCAGAGTTACAGACAACACCCACCTAAAAAAAAACTGTATTAGTCATTGATCTACCTAGGCAAAGCTGTATTATTTAACAAACAAAGGAAAAAAAGCTTTTGTTTCTAGGCTGTGAACCTGTAATACTGATTTTGAGTCAGCATCATGGAACTGCATGTAGCTCTAAGAACATGCAAAAACAAATTAAAGGGGAGTAGTCTAATAAAGCATTTCAAAATACTTCCTAAAAATGTAAATGAATAGACAATTAAAAGTCTAAAGTAATTAAATTCTTGACTAATCACAGGTGCTGCTTTTGCACTTCACATTTAGAACTGACACATACCTAAGATCACGTGGAAAGGAAGAGTTTGCTACTGAAATGCAATGGCACTTCACCTCTCAGCTAGTCAAACACAACTGGCTAAATCTTTAGATTATTTTTCTTAATGTCCACAAATCCAGAGTTTATTAAAAGCTTCCTTAAAACACACCCAGGAGAGTAATATATCTGAAATGTTAAGTGTCCAGTTTAACATTATGATGTCTTTGGAGCAAGCCTTATTAGTCTTCCCAATTCTAACCCCCATAAAAATAATTTTTATAAAGAAAGTAGCACAAAAATGAATACAAAATATGTCTTGCCACTGCTGAAAGTAAAAGTTTATCATTTTAAGACACAAACTTACCCTGACAACCCTTCATCAAAGGTTTCTGTAAAATACACTTCCCCAGTTGGCTTTGGAGTCTGGTACACGACCTAAGAGAAATGTACAGATACACACCCAACATAAATTACACTGAAATACACTCTATACCTCCAGAATAATCCACCCAGGCAGAACATCAGATATTGCTCATCAGAATACCTGGCAGCATAAATCCACTTCTCCCCCACCCACATTTCAATACTTTGTGTGCATCCCTCCAACACTGAGCAGTTTCATATCTCTGAATTTCAAAAGTTGCTTCCTGTTCAAAGCTCATAACTAAAGCTTTGTTACATCTTCTGTGAAACAAAACCCCAAAAATTTGTCTGAACCTGCACCAAATCTGCTTCCTCCCTGTTTCTCTCTTTACATGTTTTCCATTCTTCTGTTTTCCCATCTATTTTGAAGAATAGCATACAGAATTTCTGGCAATAAAGACTGATGAAGTCAAGAAACTGCTCTAAATTCAAAGTCTCAGTGAGACCAAGGTGCTTTCCATTTACTTCTTTACAAGTGTCATGTTAGGACTTGCAACAAAAGGTTCTGTATCTAGATTGAAGAAAAACCTTTTTCATGACTACTTACCACAGGCAGGAGATTTTACACCTGGGCATAAGAGAGTCATTCTTTAAGTTTAAAATTTCACATACAGCAAGTGAAAAACTCAGACTGCCATATCTGAGACCCACTCACTCCTCAAATGTAGATTAATTTGCTCTAGTTATAACTATGCATCTTGCATTTCAGCAGCTTGAACTAAAGACTGCTGTAATCTTACCTCTAGAGAAGATTTTTCTCTGTCGACATCAGCTTCTTGGGACTGCTTGTCAAAATTCTCCACTTCAACATCTGCATCCAGATTTTCTTCATTTTCCATTCCTGCAGTCACTGAGCTAATTATCAGGACACCCAAGCACAGCCAGTCCCACTGGAAGTGCATCTTGGTTATCTGCAAAATTAGAGTTTTAGAATTTAAATATCATTTCAATGATATCATCAGTATTGTTTCAATTTTACCCCAGACTTTATCTAAAAGAGGAAAAAACCCCACTAAAATAATGAGAAATAACTATGAAAAAGTGTTGTCATTATAATATTGTCTTAATTTGCTTTTTTAAAGTTTTTTTTTATTACTGAGCCCTGACTCAGACCCTCTTTCCCCTCCTGTTTTCCCTATGGAAGTGCTCATAGCCTGTTCCTTTACCTGGCCAAATCTGGCAAGAATCTGACTGCAATATGTAAGCTTTTTAGAAACTAAGCAAGACTGCTTTTATTTTTCTCATTCATAAACAATCTGAACAAGTGATTAAATTGAATCAGTCTCTATAATGCAGCAATAAGTAACATGCCTTTCATTAGGAAAAATTAAATTATAGATTTAGAATGCATTATTACCCACTGCCAGAATTGCATTTGCATTTACCCCTACTTCCAATGACCACATTTAGATGAGTGCAGAGCACACTGGCTCCAGCTCCACAAGACAGTGCAAGATACTTTCAGAAAATATCTTCTGTTTAAATTAATTACCCAGTAATTTTCAAGTTTAAGTTAGGTAGAGCAAGAGTTTAAGCTTAAATGCAAATATCTTCCTAATTTCAGGGAAACCTGAAAATCTTTTATCTGTGTAAGAATGAATGTCAACAGCAGACAATTGCCCCAACCTGCTGTGAAATGATTGTTGCTGGTATTTTTTGCTCCACATCTGGAACACATCCAAATCCAATTTTATGTTAGAGAAGCCAGTGGTTTGAGGAAGTGCAGAGTCAAAAATGCCTACACAAGTTTCCTCAAAGGTCTTGCAAAAAATGCAGTTTTTGAAATTATTTTTGTCTGATTCTGTAAACAGTACGAAGACAGATTCTAGACACCTCTGCACAGGTATCTATCACCTGTTTCTTACTAATTTATATTCACAGTAAGCTTAAATAAATGCTGGTATTTATTTTGCTATTTTAAGACATTTTCAAGCCTTGCATTACTTGCAGCCACTACAGGTTATATTAAAGCTCTGGTGCTGAGGCACCTTTTGCACCTGAGAGAGCAGCCACCCTCTCAGGGGCACCATCACTCCCTAGAGATTAAATTGTTTACCACTGCAACTGCAAATTATAGATACTGTCTGATACTGAAAGTGTGAGTCCTCTTTCCTTTCCTTTCCTTGAAATTTCCTCTCCTTGAAATTTCCTTTCCTTTCCTTGAAATTTACACTCCTTGAAATTTCCTTTCCTTTCCTTGAAATTTCCTTTCCTTTCCTTGAAATTTCCTTTCTTTGAAATTTCCTTTCCTTTCCTTGAAATTTACTCTCCTTGAAATTTCCTTTCCTTTCCTTGAAATTTCCTTTCCTTTCCTTGAAATTTACTCTCCTTGAAATTTCCTTCCCTTTCCTTGAAATTTCCTTTCCTTTCCTTGAAATTTACTCTCCTTGAAATTTCCTTTCCTTTCCTTGAAATTTCCTTTCCTTTCCTTGAAATTTACTCTCCTTGAAATTTCCTTTCCTTTCCTTGAAATTTCCTTTCCTTTCCTTGAAGTTTCCTTCTTCCTGGCTTTATCAAACTTGGTAAGCAATTCAAACACTGTAACTGCACCAATAATGACCTCATCATTCATTTTTTAACACCTGCAAGTTTAATCAAGCAACACCTCTAGAGATCAAACAGTATCAGGGCTTTATTTCTTTTACAATCTATTAATTTAAATTAACTTGCACTGACATACACAAACCACAAGATTACCATAAAGAACTGTCTCCCACACCAGTACTATGCCAATACTAGGGAATAATCAAAAGCTCTTTTTTTGGGACTAACACCTATTTTCCACAAAACACATGAGTCATATTACCATTCTGTTTTTTCTCCCTGCCATTCTCTGTGGGACTTTACAGCCTTGCTTGGAGATGCTGAGTCTGTGGCTCATCAGGTGAAACATTTCAACAGTCATAATTTTACTAGTGTTTTGTATTTAATTTTTTTTTAATTTTTAGGGTAAAACTAGAGATATTGTTAGTTCACAGACCTCCTTAGCAGTTCTAGAACTGAAATTAATCTCGCCCTGAAGATTGAAAGTAACTGAGTTTATCAGAGGTGAACAATTAATTTTAGAACACCTTTGTCTGAGGAGTATCAGTTTTACCAACCCCATTTTCTTGTTCCTTACCCACCATATCAGGACAAGCACTCCAAGAATTCCATACCAATACCTTCTGCACTCCTCAGCTCCCAGCTAAAGTGTCAAATATTGACCAAGTGTCAGATTGCATTTTTAGCACCCAGCTTGCCTACCTTACCTTGGCTAGCTCATTGTGGTCTGTTCTTCTCCCAAAGCAGGGTGAGGGGTACAACCTTCTCTTCCAGGTGTGTTTGTGTATGATCCAAAATGCTTTCCATTACACAGCTCTAATTTTACTGTAATTAGCCCCACACACAGACTAAGGTGGGCACCCATGAAGACACACCAGTACTCACCTTCCCAAACAGCTCCCTTCCAAAATTTCTGATGCTTTCACTTTATTCCCACTGAATTTTATCATTACTCCCTGATCCTACCTAGGACTTCCCTAATTTCCTCCAGCTTTCAATTGGATCTCTTATTTCTTCCTTCAAGAAGAGAAGGCACATTTTAAACCTTTGACCTTTTGATATACTTTTAAAATAATCTCAGAAATGCTGAAATACCTTATCAAGACCAATTACAGCTATCACTCAACTGCCAGGCAAACATGGTTTTAACCAGCCCATGACATCTTTCACTTTTAGGAACTCTGCCACGCTAAAGTCTTAGAATATAAAATCAATCTTTCAACTAAGCCAATGAGATTCTGGTCTCAAAACAGAACTTCACACTACACATTTAATTATCTTTAATTCTCTTTAAAACCTACTGAATTTTCCTAATTAACACATGCAGACTATGAGAAACTTTTCCTTACTCTATTTTCAAGGTGGCAACGAAAATAAGCCAAAGGGATTCTCACTGTTATCATTTCCTCAGCAAAACAAAGCAAATTGGAAGAGCCTGTGGCTCTCACAAAACACCAAACATCTTCACTAGCAGTCTTGTCAATGTATCTAAGTTCTGACTGTAATTTTAAACATATATTTTGTGTAACTTGGTCACTTTTTGCCACGGGTAACCACAGCACAGCAGGACATTTAAGGCAGCACTCTAGGGACCAGCAACACTGCTGCAACACCAGCACAATATTGCACCTAAAGTAACAAGCTGCTTTTCCTGAGACACACACTGTTTTTATAAAAGACAAGGCCATAAGCTGTACACATGGTCTGACTGGGTATCAGAATATTTTTCCCCAAGAGGACAGGTAAGCACTGATACAGGCTGCCCAGTCCCAGCCCCTGGGCTTTTCTAAGTCCAGAAAAAATCTCTAAGCAAGCTGGAGCAGCCTCAGGGCTGCCCCTGATGTGAACAGAGGTCACCTCCTGGTGCCCCTTCCCAGCTGAAGGATTTGATTTGGGCTGCACGGTGCAGATGTGTCCCCCTTTGCAGCCCTGTACCACGGTGTGTGTGCATGCCACTAAGTTAGTGGCATCATTATTCCACCTGCTGCAGAACTAAGTAAGAGGTCAGGATCTCTTTTTTTTGGACTCTGAAAACAGTCGTGCCTTTTCCATGTCATTCTGGGAGTTCTGGATTCTCAAGCAGAAAGGGAATAATAAGACAGCTGTTCTCACCCTTAAGTCCAAAGCTCCTGCATCCAGTATCAACACATGGGCTTTTCACAGGGCCAAATATCAATTCCATCCAGGGCCACAAGAAGTGGAGCATCTTTTCACACACCCCTTCTTCCATCTGTACCCATGAGCTGCTTCACTCCTCCCCTATTCTCCTCCACCGGCATCAACCTCACATAACCCAACATCCAGCTGTAACTGCCCCATGAAACACGCGCAAGAACACTTACACAACTTTAAATTCTTCCTTTATTGGCTGTGAAAACTGCACCTCGCTCCCTTTACCTGCGCCGGCACGGATGGCCAAGGTGGGGTTCAGCAGGGGCTCCAGCCGCAGCGCCGCACGCCCGCAGGTGCTCCAGACATTCTGCGGTACAGCGAGCTCGACGGAGCCCTTCAGCACGGCTTTATTTCCCAATTTTAACACACAGACCTCAGGGCCACCCGGCGTTCTGGAGCACCCAACACGAACCCGCTTCTTGCGATACCGCCACGGGAGAACGAAGGCCGCGACCCCGCTGCTCCCGCCCGCCTCGCTAAGGGGCCGAGCCCCGGACCCTGCCCGGCGGCGCCTCCGCCCAGCTCCCCGTGCCACCCTCGGGAGCGGAGGGCGAGCCGGGGGCGCCACCGGGGACCGAGGACAGCGAGGCGGAGCAGGGCAGCCACCCCCGCTCCCCGGGACCCACACGCACCTCCCGCCGCCACGGCTTCCCCCGGCCTGGTTACCAAGCACCGCGACGCCGCTCCTCCCACGGCGGCCGTTTACCGGCGGCGGTCCCGGCGCTGCCCGGCCCGCGGCGGGCGGTTACCGGTTGTTACCGGCGGCGGTCCCGGCGCTGCCCGGCCCGCGGCGGGCGGTTACCGGTTGTTACCGGTGGTGGTCCCGGCGCTGCCCGGCCCGCGGCGGGCGGTTACCGGTGGTTACCGGCGGTTACCGGCGGCGGTCCCGGCGCTGCCCGGCCCACGGCGGGCGGTTACCGGTTGTTACTGGCGGTGGTCCCGGCGCTGCCCGGCCCGCGGCGGGCGGTTACCGGTGGTTACCGGTTATTACCGGCGGCGGTCCCGGCGCTGCCCGGCCCGCGGCGGGCGGTTACCGGTTGTTACCGGCGGCGGTCCCGGCGCTGCCCGGCCCGCGGCGGGCGGTTACCGGTTGTTACCGGCGGCGGTCCCGGCGCTGCCCGGCCCGCGGCGGGCGGTTACCGGAGCCGGGCCCGGCCGCTGGTCCCGGCGCATCCCCGGCCGCGCACGCGCACGGCGCCGCCGCCGCCGCCGGGGCTGCGGGAGCAGGTGCCGCAGCTCGTGCCGCGCCCCGCCGGCCAATCACGGAGTACTGCGCGCGCGGCCCGGCGCGGCCGAGCGGATCAGCGGCGGCGCGTGGGTGGGCGCGGGAGATGGGCAGCGAGCTGCGCCAATCGGAGGTGCCCGAGCTGACTCGAGAGCCAATGCGCGGCTTGATCGCGGCTGCCGGCCCGCCCCGCTAGGGGCGCCTCAGCCAATCGCCCGCCGCCGCTGGCCGGCCCCGCCCCTCGGCATTGGGTGGGGCGTTGCTGGTATGGCCGCGCCCATCGCCCATCTCCATAGAGCTGCAGCCAGGGGGCCGCCAGGATAAAGAACTTTCCAACCTGTAACCTCGAATTAACGAAACCTTTAGCTACAGCGGGATATCTATTATTTTAATATATTCTACGTTTTCACTGATTTAAATAATTGCTGTGGAATTTCCTCCTGTAGGAAGTGAATGTACGGCACCCTGAGTGCAGACACTACTCCCAACAGCGAATCTGTTGCAGTAACAGCAATGGCAAAATAAGGATTTGTGTTTTCATGTAAGTGCTGAGGAACAAAGGTGTCCCTCAGTACACCTCTAGGCATGCTGGATTACTGCACGAATTTTTAACTGGCATTAAATTCCTAACCCAATGAGGGCTGCAATATCTGTTCCAATAAATGTATGTACATACATCTACACTCACATATATATATATGTATATATATATAGCACCACAGTACATAAACAATCCTGTACAAAAAAATCTAAATAAAGCAAAATAAATAAACAATAGACCTCTAAGCAATATCAAAATATTACTAGATGTTGTTTGTGAAAAAAAACATTCTCCTGAATTGTTTTAATGCAAAAAAAATTAATTTCATCTCATTCTAAATGAAAAACACTGTGGCATTAGGAAGACAACTCTACATTAATGTAACCCATTCAGTACAAATCCACATATTGCAGTTTATTTCCTGCTGTCAGGATGCAATGAGGGTGCAGTCGTGCTTCGTGTGCTAAGGAAGTGATCTGGAATTCTGACCATTAACATATTGAAATATCAGTACACACTCATTATCTAATTCTAGGGTCCAAAATTTTATTTAAATAAATTTTCTTTCTACAAAAATATAGTTACACATATTACCCTTATTTTCTGTAATCAATTCACTGAGAAGTTATACAATCTTCCAAAAAAATACGTGTTTAAGTTTCCAGTTATTCACATGGTAATTTGTAGGTAATTTTTATTGAAAAAATATTTAACATAACTTATGGTACATTAAGGCTGAAACACATTTATATTAAGTTCGAGATCAATTTTCATAACATTAAGTTGTTCCTGTGAACTCCTTTAAATGCTTGCAATGAATATTGACAACTTTTCCTTCAGTTCTAATTTCCCTACAAAACTGACCAGTGTTTTTAATGGAGTTGAACACCATGTCCTGAATATTTTTCAAAAATTCCTGTATTTTTATTTCTGGTGAAACTTCTTACACCTTTATGCTTTAGTCCCTGAGGCAGGCTGTAATGCCTTATCAATTGTTCATAATAATATCTATTTAATATTGCCAAACTAAGGTGAGATTTTTATATATGACATATTTCTCAAGAACATGTTATAGAAATTACTGACATTCTTTTCATATAAAGGCCTAAGATTTATCTCAACTCTTTCCTAAGACAGAGCATTAATAACTAAAAGGGTATGGAATTTATCTTTTGACCCAGTCTTTTTGTTGTGTTTTGTTGAAGTCAGCCTTGTTTTCAAGAAATACATAACAAGTGACACATCAAAAATGATTTTTTTCAGTTTTCAGATGTCTTGATAAGTACCTGGAAAAAAACAAAATCTGTTATTTTCTAAAATCTGCAGGATTCTGCCTATGACATTAGTTTTTTCCCTTCTTCCAGCTATGGCTAAGGTTTAAGGCTGCAGTAATTCTCTTCAGTGACCTCTGCTAAAAATTTCTTTTTATGACTTTCTGACATTTAAACACTTGGGAAAAACTTGGAAGAATTAAAAATCAGAGGCTCATCTGAAAATGCTGACATAATATAATTAAAGTTGAAGATGGTGACTGAAAAGAGCTTTGTTTGTCAAAACCCAAGTCCTAGCAAGTTCCAGCACTGCAAAACTGGAGAATCATCCTGTCTGAACATTTCAATGAAGTATGTTTAATTTCTCTCCTGAAAATAATTCACATCATTCTTCACTTGTGGTTTTCCACACAAAATTCTGCTCAAAACGAAATATGAGTGAGTAGCAATAGGATACAATTGGAAGAAGCAAAATTCATTTACCCGTAGTATACAATTGGAAGAAGCAAAATTCATTTACCTGTAGTATACAATTGGAAGAAGCAAAATTCATTTAATATGAAAAATAGAAATGCTTTTCTTGCCATGCTTACCTCACTCAGAATTGCCCAGACTGGAGAATCAGAGCTGACTGACAAACGAATGGCCTCTATCCTTCCTATGGCCTGGCTGATGCTGCCTTCTGCAGTGCCATTCTCAAAAACTCCTGAACAAAACCCACAAGACCCATATGAATGAAAGCACTTCCTTCATTACAAACTCTGCATTAAATCCAGGAATGTGTTAGGGAAAAAAAAAATGTTTTGGGAAAAGATTTGTGGGTTGAAATAAGGACAATGCACGAATTACTGTCATGGGCAAGCCAGACTTGGGGGAAAAAAAATTACTCATATCAAAGTAGGGTAATGAGAAATAAAATCAGATCTTAAAAACACCTTCCCCCAGCTCTCCCTTCTTCCTGCCATGCAGACTCTTTACAGGGACTGTAATTAGTTCTCCTCCTAATTAGATGTCTTGGCTTTTGCCACTGGTGAGATTTAAATTGAAATAGGAAAGTCATTGATCAGACACCACACACTACAACATGCAGTAATTCAAAGGGTTTTTTCCTTACCAGCTCACCTTGGAATGTTGAATTTATCAAAGAGTTGATGAAATCCTTAAGAGCAGAAACATTTTTTATGTAGGAACAAAATTACTGGTTTTGAAGTAACAATAAATAATTTACCTATTTTTAAATATCCATCTTTGGTTGCTGGGTAGTTAAATTTACTTCCATTGTGAATCAATTCTTTTCTTAACGTTTTCTGTAAAAAATAATAACATTTCAAAAAGTATTTTCTAGGTTATGACCTTTTATGCTGAATATCATTCTGAAAATGAAATATGGTTCTAAAGGAGAGACTTACATCAGCTGGCAACACTTCCACAGTCGTGTTAAACAGTTTATCACCAGGGTGCTCCATGTTTCCACTTCTGAACAAGTACCTGATGATAAAGGTGGATTATTTCCAGGCATTTTATACTTTAGAAGAGAGTTCTAGGCAAGTAATTCTTTCCAGTTTTGAAGGAAAGTTTCAGATGCCTTTTCTTTCTATATTTTGGGCTATAGAGAACACAAATAGGCCTTGAAACTCTAAAGCAAACCATAATATGGGATTTTTATTTTCAGCAGAACAAATATTTAAACCACCTTTCTCTGGGACCACAAAGGCAAGTGTTCCCCATTTTTAGTGCTCCAGTTCTAAATAAATTAATTGCCCATGTTTGAGAGGCTAAGGAAGATCTGCCCTGTGATCTGTTCCTGTAATTGTAAGACTGAAGTGCAATGGGCTTCTGGAAGGTGAGTGGCAGCAAAAATTTCTTTTTCTGCTAGGCCATATTCTACATGCCAGGAGAATTCCCCTTTTTTATCAATATTGGTCAACTCAGGTGCTTCTAAAGAATTTCCTTTATAGCCAGTAAGCAAGAGCATTGACCAAAGAACAATCCAAGCAAAACCACCTAAGAATAAAAATCCCCCTTTGGTTTTAAATTTCTGTCATTAAGAGTTCTTAGGGTTTTAGATTCAAAAAGAACTAGGAGAAGTTAAATCATTAAACTCTCTCCTCTGATATCAAATATTCAAGAAGAGCAGATAAATAGCAAATAATGGTTTTTTTCAGTCACAAGGTTTATGCAAACAGTTGAGCACTGATAAGTTCAAACAGAACCAAGCATTTCCAACTGGATATATGTAGGCTTCCATGTTCCATATCATGTAATACTTACTTTTCAACTTCTAGTGGATTTAAAAATGTGAACCTGATGTAGTCACCTGCCACTGGAGCTAAGGCCCAAAAACAGTCTTGTCCTTTGTAAACTTTTTCCAAGGTATAGTGCTTGTATATTTTTAGGCTTGTGTCCACTTTTGCAGGTGGATTATTATGTGCTTTATGCAGCAACATTTTTCCAAAATCTTTATCCTGTTGATTGATATAAAGAAATGTAATTTCACTCATACAATGGGAAAAAAGTGCATTGATATCTGTAATTAGTACAGGAAACTATTCCACAAAATAATCACCTCCGTGTCAAAAAATACACCATCTATTTTTAATACATATAGAATATTCATTTCACTGCAATCACTGGGACTCAATGTTACAATCTGCAGACAGAGCTGTACTGATTGTTTCTTAGGTGCCAAGATTTAGAAATAAAAATCTTCACAGGAGGCCATTTCAGAGTTGTTCTGCCTTGTGCCAGAACATGGCATTGCTGGGTTCTGCTAAAGGCCACGTAGAACACAACTGGATATTGAAATGCCATCCAATGCCAAAGATGTGGTCCTTGAAATTCATCTGAGAAATAAGTCAGAACACAAGCATATACTGTAAAAATATGGCATCAATTGCTTGTTCTTAAATCAAAACTCTCTACCAAACCTGTAGAACATAACTGGATATTGTAATGCCATCTAATGCCAAAGATGTGGTCCTTGAAATTCATCTGAGAAATAAGTCAGAACACAAGCATATAAAGTAAAAATATGGCATCAATTGCCTGTTCTTAAATCAAAACTCTCTACCAAACCCATAGAACATAACTGGATATTGAAATGCCATCTAAGGCCAGAGATGTGGTCCTTGAAATTCATCTGAGAAATTAAGTCAGAACACAAGCATATACTGTAAAAATATGGCATCAATTGCTTGTTCTTAAATCAAAACTCTCTACCAAACCCATAGAACATAACTGGATATTGAAATGCCATCTAAGGCCAGAGATGTGGTCCTTGAAATTCATCTGAGAAATTAAGTCAGAACACAAGCATATAAAGTAAAAATATGGCATCAATTTCTTGTTCTTAGATCAAAACTCTCTACCAAACCTGTAGAAAATAACTGGATATTGAAATGCCATCCAATGCCAGAGATGTGGTCCTTGAAATTCATCTGAGAAATGTCAGAACACAAGCATATACTGTAAAAATATGGCATCAATTTCTTGTTCTTAAATCAAAACTCTACCAAACCTGTAGAACACAAGTGGATATTGAAATGCCATCCAATGCCAAAGATGTGGTCCTTGAAATTCATCTGAGAAATAAGCCAGAACACAAGCATATACTGTAAAAATATGGCATCAATTGCCTGTTCTTACTTTCAAATTCTGTATCTTGCCAGCCAATGATGAAAAAGTTCCCACGTGCTGAAAGAGAGATGGCTTAGCACGGACACGCAGCTTTGACTTTTCCTTTTCACAGTGTGCCTGGAAAGAAAGGAAAAGGGACTGAAGGATTATTCAACCAAGGAGAGACAAGCTATGGTGCACAAGGCAATTTCAATTTGTAGTTAAGAGTGTGGGTTCAGATTTTTTATCCATATTTAAATGAGTAATCCTTAAATTTATTAAATTAAATAAAAATTATAAATATAAATTATAATTATAATAATTAATAATTAATATATAATTATATAATTATATAATTATTAATTATATTTGCTTATATATATTGTTAATTATATTATATATATAATTATATAATATGTAACTATATAATTATATATATAATTATATAATATATAATTATAGTTTATAATTAATAAAAATTAATTTTATTAATTAAATAAAAAACCAGTCACCTTCTGGCACATACACTGTTTCTAGACCAAAACTCATGGTTCCACTCATGCTGTTATTTAGATTTGAAGCTCAATCACCAGTAATTCATGGATTTCTCCCTAGTATGGGAGGAATCACTCTCAGAGTGACAAAAATTGACTCAAATCTGAAACTGACTGATCTCTTAGCTGTTTCTGGCAAACTTCATTTCAACTTTTAGTCTTGCCATATCATTCTAATTCAACTATTTTGACCAAAACTCACCTTCTTAAAAAGGATTCTGGTTACATTTCAATATTCATAATTTCGCCTCTTTCTGCTGTGTCTGGGAGGCTTTAATGTATTCTAAGTTATGGATCTTTTATCAAATAGTTACAGAAAGCCCTTAAATAGTTTTTCAACCACAATTTTCTGGTTTATTACACCTGGGACATGACATATATCAAGGAATTAAATAACTATAATTGGTACTAATCTTGTCGTTTCTTGATATTTGAATGATAGCAAACTACTTCTTTAAATATAATTTTTTTTCTTTGTATATATTGAGCATTGTAGTCTGATACAATGACACAAACATGCCACAGTAATTAATTAATATGACAATGAAGCATAATGGGAAGGAACAAAGCAAAGAGCTAAAATGAGACTCTTGGTGCTGCCACAGAATTATTATATGAGTTTGGAAGATCTTTTAACTTTTCTGTATTCCAGGTCTCAGACCTTAAAATCTCTTCCATCAAATGCTTTCAGTTCTATAAAAGAAAAATGTTACATTAAATATACCAATGCCTTCTAAAGCCAGAAGTGATTAAGTCTTCACTCAGCTGGCTTAAAACCATCAAAACTCATGAGGGAGGGATTTATGGTTTCCACAGGAGTACTAATTAAAAGTTCAAAATGCCCTGGAAAGCTATTTAAAAAACTAAGTTGGTTTTTTTTGTCCACAGCACATGTTCAGCAAAACAATGTAAAACCACAACACATTGTGTGCAAATTGATTCACTGCCAAGCATTTCTCTAAAAGGCACCAGGCTTGAGTACAGAAGAAATATTTTAAAGAAAATAAATTTGTGATCTTTCCACTGACAGGGTTTGCAATTCATCCCCTGCAATAAGGCAGGCTCTGGGATGTCTTGTTTCATGCTATGGCAGCACTACCAGAAGAGAAGCAGCTGAGAATAATCAATCAGTGGCAGGAGGCTGCTGTGATTGTCTCAGGTTTTCTGTCACCCAAGGGCACTGTGACACTGATTTGTCTCAGGTTTTCTCTCACCCAAGGGCACTGTGACACTGATTTGTCCCAGCAGGTTTTCTGTCACCCAAGGGCACTGTGACACTGATTTGTCTCAGGTTTTCTGTCACCCAAGGGCACTGTGACACTGATTTGTCCCAGCAGGTTTTCTGTCACCCAAGGGCACTGTGACACTGATTTGTCCCAGCAGGTTTTCTGTCACCCAAGGGCACTGTGACACTGATTTGTCTCAGGTTTTCTGTCACCCAAGGGCACTGTGACACTGATTTGTCCCAGCAGGTTTTCTCCCACCCAAGGGCACTGTGACACTGATTTGTCTCAGGTTTTCTCTCACCCAAGGGCACTGTGACACTGATTTGTGTCAAGTTTTCTGTCACCCAAGGGCACTGTGACACTGATTTATCTCAGGTTTTCTGTCACCCAAGGGCACTGTGACACTGATTTGTCCCAGCAGGTTTTCTCCCACCCAAGGGCACTGTGACACTGATTTATCTCAGGTTTTCTGTCACCCAAGGGCACTGTGACACTGATTTATCTCAGGTTTTCTGTCACCCAAGGGCACTGTGACACTGATTTGTCCCAGCAGGTTTTCTCCCACCCAAGGGCACTGTGACACTGATTTGTCCCAGCAGGTTTTCTGTCACCCAAGGGCACTGTGACACTGATTTATCTCAGGTTTTCTGTCACCCAAGGGCACTGTGACACTGATTTGTCCCAGCAGGTTTTCTCCCACCCAAGGGCACTGTGACACTGATTTGTCCCAGCAGGTTTTCTGTCACCCAAGGGCACTGTGACACTGATTTGTCCCAGCAGGTTTTCTCTCACCCAAGGGCACTGTGACACTGATTTGTCTCAGGTTTTCTCCCACCCAAGGGCACTGTGACACTGATTTATCTCAGGTTTTCTCCCACCCAAGGGCACTGTGACACTGATTTGTCTCAGGTTTTCTCTCACCCAAGGGCACTGTGACACTGATTTGTCCCAGCAGATTTTCTGTCACCCAAGGGCACTGTGACACTGATTTATCTCAGGTTTTCTCTCACCCAAGGGCACTGTGACACTGATTTGTCCCAGCAGGTTTTCTGTCACCCAAGGGCACTGTGACACTGATTTGTCCCAGCAGGTTTTCTCTGCCCACAGCAATTGAAATTGCAAATGCAGAAGTGAAACTCAGCAGAAGCTTGGGGACACCACTCTGCTTTGTCTTGATCAGAGCAGACTTCCACAAGCTGCCTGCCTGCCTTTTGGGAGCACAGCTTTATTTGAGGTAGGAATCAGGTCTTAGAAGAAGGACCAGCCATAAATAAAGCATTTCATCTATGGGATGGAAGCTGGCACATGTTAGATCTGGAATAAGTGATATCAGCATAATAGCATCTGGTTTTTAATCTGTTTTCACAAGCAGACAAGAACTGAAATTAGTTTCTTGGGGCACACTCTAACTCCTAGAGCTGGCCTAACCTATAGAGCAGGATTTAAAAGCTTGCTCCTATGTGCATGAAGTGGGTCTGGAGACTCTGCAGGGCATTACCAAGTCTAAAACCAGGGACTTTCTGCTATCCCCAGAAATGACTTATCCTACAGGATAAAACTTGAGGCTTGCTTGTTCTGTTCCCCTTGATCTCCTGCTCTGCACAACTCCTTTCTGTTTCATCCTGCTCCTCTATCAACACATCAGGAACATGGGCAAATCCTGGAGCAGGAACTGCCTGCACCACTTAAAACTCCTGAATCCTAAAACCCAAGAAGAAGCAGAAACTCTGGTCAGTCCAAAGTAAGCCCAGTTTGAGAGATTTCTATTCCACTTTTTGAAAATGAATTTTGTCACTGAGAGTTGTTTGAATGTTATTCATCTTCATAAGCTCACAGTCATACTTACTGCATCCTTTTCTGGGTTGCACATTTTAACCCAGAGCAGGTGGTCCATGAGCCAGTCTACAGGCTTATCCTTATAGAACATGAGAAAAAATTCCACTATGAGTGGTAAGTCTTCTGATTTAAACAATTTTCCTGAAAGCAAGACAAGAAGTTATCTTTTTATTGCTATGCAAGAATCACCAGCTTTATGTTTAAATGGAATTTCGTTAAATAAACATTTAAGTATCACACCAGCCTTGCACACATGAATGTATTTATGGTATTTCATGAAAAACTTCACATAGAATCTGGCTTTGAAGAGTTCTGATCATCCAGCCCTTTGATATGGGATGCATATTCTCCTCCACAAAGAAAAGGAAGTTTTGGGGGGTTTTTTTATAGATTGTTCAAATTCCCTTCTTGAAAAGAGAACTACACATTACAGGGGCACACAGTTCCCTGAGGTGGAACAATTTCCTCCTTATGGGGACTCAATTCTAGATCCTGTGCTGAAGAGACTCTGTGTTAACAAGACAGTTTTTAAGAGAACAAAAAGCAAACTACTTTCAGGGGGTGTTTCCTGAAGAACCAAGGAAGTTTTGATATGCAGGTTCTTCCAGGCTTGGAGTGTGATTCTGACTGAGACCTTTTTGATCTACACAGCCCCAAATGCAGTTGATCCTGCTGAGGTCTTGACACTTACCAATAAATCCAAGCTGAGAGAACTCAAGAACCATCCAATCTTGGGACTGCTGAGCAGCAAAGCTTTTTATACTTCCAATAAAATCAGGTTTGGCTATGATATCATCTTCCAGCTGGGGAGAAGGGAAATGCAACAGAAAAAGAGAAGGCAAGCAATGATTTTATTGTTTGCAGAGGGGGTGGTGACACTGCCACAAGCAAGTGAAAACTGTGTTGTGTTTAACTGCTGTGCCACAGGCACTGAAGCTGTGCCAGACTACAGTGGGTTGGTATTTAGTTCCCACATATGTCTCTGGTTTATTATCACTCATTAAGCAATTATCTACAGGAGTGACCAGAACACCATGGGTTTGATGAAGGGTTTGATGAAGGGGGACTCCCTGCCTGAGAGATCTCACTTAGAAGCAAACACTAAGCAAACAGGGGGTTAAGGAAGACAAGAACAAGCAGTTTGTTCTCAGGTTGTACAAGCACTGAGAAGAGCAGACTGCCTGACAGGAA
This sequence comes from Setophaga petechia, assembly GCA_024362935.1. Classification (NCBI taxonomy): domain Eukaryota; kingdom Metazoa; phylum Chordata; class Aves; order Passeriformes; family Parulidae; genus Setophaga; species Setophaga petechia. Next base: position 1,136,024 of record JANCRA010000104.1, on the reverse strand, counting down.
AGGTGTCTCAAAGCTCCAGCAGCCTGTGCAGACTCTGCCATTCAAGCAAGGAGAGTGAGAGGGACTGTGGATGGTCCCTGAGATGCCTGTAGGATGCAGGCTGTCCCAGGGGACCCTGGAAAGGAAGGGGTGTGCTCTGTGAATCACCCAGGACAGGGATATACAGAGATTTCAGATGCTGTAAAGGCCAGCACAGAGTACAGCAGCAGAGCCAGCTCAAGAGGAGACTGCCATCCATCAAGGAAATGGGAAAGGCATTGGCTTCATTTCTGCCTGGCTTTCAGACAGGAACTGGGCATCTGGAAAGCCAGAAGCTGTTCCTGCTACTGAAACTGAGGATTATGAATCCAGACAAGGGGGTTGGAGGCAATGACACAAAGGAAATAAATGTATTCCAGAGATAATTAAGGAGTGAGTAATTCATGGCTTGAATTCAGGATGGGTGTGAAAACACAGGAAGAGGAGGCAAAGACTTCAGGAAAATATTGCTGGGGTGTAGTGTAATCATAGAGTAATTTATTCTAACTGCTGGCCCTGCTGCATGTGCTGGAACTGGCTTCAGAAAGCTAAACAGCCAGAAAATGAATCCTCTGGGGAAAAAAGCCAAACAAAACATGATTTCCTGCTGCTTTTGGGTCTTCAACTGATGCAGCAGGGTCATCATCAAGAGCTTGAGAGAGCAGGCCCAGACGTTTGAGCTGAATTTCTGCATCACTACAAATGTACAAATGATTCAAACAGTGAACTGGTGTAAGTAGAATGGAGTTAGAAAATTGAGATTAAGAGATCTGTTTTGACCCTGTCAGCTTCTTCTGATTGTAAGATAAAAAATGTATAGATAGAGACAAACTGATGAAGATCAATGCTTCTTAGCAGGTTCTGAGATCTGGGGATTGAGCTGAGGTGACAGGTAATCAGTGGGTTAGGTTCATGCCCAGAGTGAGCCTTTTTTGTTGACTCCACAAAAAGACTTGAATCCTGGTTCAGCAGGATCCTAGAACAAGTGTTTATTCAGCAAAGATCTTGTCTGGCTCATGACATCAGCTGTGCTGTAGATGTCAAGACTAATTATGTGTGCTTACCTTCTTTAAAGGTCTGGGAGTCAGTGTCAGCCACTCAATCAATTCCATTCCTGACTAAACTAAATCAAAATCTCACCTAGCTCAAGCTTAGCTTAAGATTATTGAAGTAAATTTGTACCAGTTTAAGGAAAAGCAAAGAAAAAGTTTTAATTTGTTTGCTCTCCTTTACTACAAGACTTCCAAAAAGAGGAGGACATGAGTGAGTTTGTGGCAGCAAGGGTTTTTCACCTGCACTCTGCAGAGCAGCTTTTGGGCAGAGCAGCATCTGGGCCACAGCAGCAGCTGCAGGCTGGACACAGAAATGAAGAATGGATACAGCAGGAACAGGGTGAGGAATGTGAGGGATGAGGAAAGCACAGCTGCTTTTTGAGAAAATTCCAAAGCAGACAGAACTCCCAGCAGAGCACCACCATCCAGGCTTGGTCCTTAATAACAACAGTTCAGTTGTTGTGTAATGTCTCAGATATGAAAACCCACGTTCTCAATTCCTTCAGAAATACAAATATTGTGGTGCAAATGTGAATCCTTGGAGAACTTGGTGACAGGAAGGGACATCAAGTGTCTGGCAGCATCCTAATGTTTCACTTCACTGGGTTTCCTACACCTTGATGCTCTAGTGCACTCAGTAAACTTGGAAAATGTTCTTAAAGATATACAAAAGCCACAGGAAAATACTTCCTTTTCCATGAAACCATAATTGTTCAAAACACACCATTTCTGTTTGCCCACCTGCATCCTGAGCACCTATGCCAGGTTTGAGAACAGAGCATGGGGACTCTTAAGCAGCCCAGCTCAAATTTTGTTGAATTTTGTTGAATCCTGAGAAAAAGTGCAGGAGATGCCAGGTCCTGCAGTCTTCTGCTTCCAGGAAAGCTGTGATGTCCTTATGGAACACCAGCTCTGAGGCAAAATGCTCCTCTGAGCTTTTGAAAAAACTGCTGCAATTATTGAGATAAGTGAAATTTTATAGACCTGTTCCATGATTGAGCAGCTCATAAATTTTGGAGCCTGTGGTGGTGATTAAGATCTTTGTGGAGTGCAAATTAGCACAAATCTTGAATGATGGTTAAAGCTAAGCTTAAATGCATGGGCATCTTCCTAAAGGCTAACACATTTCAATAAGATTTTAACACAATAAAATAAGATTTTCTGGAGAATTAAGGATCTGTGCCAACTTGTAGCTGACCTTATCTCCAGTATCACTCTACTGGTATGTCCCTGTCTGAAATATTTCACTTTATTGCCATCTGGGCTATAACCTGAACCTATCACTACTCTTTCTCCTGGCAGCAGTAAGTAAAAAGATACTAAAACCTGACTTTCTTAACCTAATCAAATGAGGGTTTTATGCTTCATTTACCTTGCTCTTCAACCTCACAAATGACAGGAAGGTAGAGATGGTTTTAACCAAACAGTACCTGGCTGCAAGATGTAGATAAATACAGAAATATGTGGATGCTTGCAATGTAGATAAATACAGAAATATGTGGATGCTTGCAATGTAGATAAATACAGAAATATGTGGATGCTTGCAATGTGGATAAATACAGAAATATGTGGATGCTTGCAAGGAGCATAAGCAAAATACACAGAAAATGACATAAGATTGCTGGGTTTATTGAGGCCTTTGAAAGGAAAATTGCCAAAACTAATCATCAGTACAGAGGTATTGCTGCTACTTAATGATAATATGGACATACCTGTAAATAAAATGTTCCCTTAGGTTGAGCATATAGCATTAAAAAGCTATAATCCAAATTCTGTTTAGTTCTCCACCTAAACATAAGCAGCAAATTCTGATAAGCTTTCTGAGGGGGTTGCAAGAGTTATTTCTATAATAAGAGAACTTCTAATGCTCTGCATTTTTTGTCTCTACAATAAAATCTTAAGGTTGTATATTCCAACCCATTGTTAAGTGCAAAAGCATTCACCTCCAATCAATGTAAACATTTGTAAATAATTTCATTTTCCTGTAAAAGTTAACATTAAATAAACAAAAAAATTTGACCTCTGTCAATGGAGCTTGTAACAAAATGTCTAACAAGTTATTAATAGCAAATGACTTATAATATTCTATTAATTATTTTATGAAGAGTAGAAATAGACACATGGATTATTTATAGATGAAAAAGTAAATGGTTTTACATATGAACAGCACAAGAGCAGGTTGATAACCATAATTTTCAGGTTTAAATATTAAGACATATTTTGTACAGTCCCTCATTTTACCAGAGGACGACAATTATGTTTGATAATCAACACTGAAAGACTACAGAGTAATTTATTGGTAGTTAATTAACATAAAAGTATAACTGATCCAAATCTAATCGTATCTAAAACTAAATTATAAGTATGTAAACTTGTTTATGGTCTATGGAATGAACACATAAGGTTTATCTATAAAGCCAATATACATACAGACATATATGTAAATATATATGGACATATTTGTAAATACACTGGCTGATTTCCTCCAGCCTAAACTCTTAGCACTGCAACTCTCTTGCTGCATTGTTGCAGTGGCTTCTGATAAATTAGTTATTGTTGATGAAGAAAATTACTTTCCTCCAATAAATAGATATATTTTTAAGGTTATAATCTCTGTCTTGCTGAATTTGGGGCATGGGAGTGAATGAAATCCCCATTAAGGGTGTGGTAACAGTAGATAAAAACCCAATGATCCCCATAAGTTAGGTCATTAATTAATTAGGTCATTATTTGTCTAGTGGTTAGCTAGAGGGCCACATGGGCTGTGTGCTCACAGAGACTCTCCCTCATCAGTTACAGTGAAGATTTTTCTATTTTTTCCCTTAAAAACCTCTTGGATGCCTGGAGTCAAGACGCAAAGGAGCTGCCTTGGCTCCCACCCTGAAGCTGATGTGCAGCACAGCATTTCCCAACACCCCCTTGTAATTTTTTTTACCAAATGAGGTCCTTTAGCTCTGAAACACAAAAACATTATCAGCTCAAACAAAGCTGACTTTTTCTGAATTTTTAGCAAAAGTTGTGAGGTTTTACTCAGCAATCTTACCTCACTCGCTCCTCAGAATCTCCCAGCGTTTTCTCCAGCTTGGAAAGATCTGGGTAATAGGAAGCAGGAGGAGAAATGACCTCTAGGACTCCAGACTGGACTTCTCTGGGGAAGCTGGCAAGAGAATCCTAGTGAGACCCTGCTCCTCAAAAAGATTTTGAGGCAGGTCTGCTCTCCAGAGGTGGAATTCTCCACTCCAGAGAAGAGACTGATGCAAATCTGGAGCCAAGAAGGGCTGGGTCCTTAACACCCATCAGAACAGACAGGCCAGGAACTCAGCCAGGTCTCAGAAAATTCTGGAGAGAAGTCTCAGAAATGCTGCCCCTCCTGCAGCTGCAGTGCTCACTGACAAGGCAGAGACAGTGGCCAAGGTGCAGCAATAATTCACTGCCAAAGCCCTACACAGCTGGCTCCCCCTGCATGGGAGCTCCCAGGTTCCTCAGCATTGCTCCAGCTCTAATTCTGCTTTCTAACCAGAATTATACTGTCCCACAGCAGGAGTGGAGAACAGGGAGTCTGGATCTAGTCTCTGCTCCAAGAATTAGATTTTCCATTTAAAGAGACATTGAAAAAAATGTGTAACCTACTTTGGGAGCCAAACCTGGAAGTCAAATTTCCCCTTTCCTCCAAAAAAATCACAAAGCAGCTATCAAAAAATCTAAACAAAAACCACCAACCCAACAAAACCAATCAGGCCTCAAGTGCATAAATTGCATCATTTTAAAACCCCAACACAAAACAGGTAGAGCAGTGGTTTCAAAACTGAGTTTCCTATTTCCTATGATTAGCAAACAAAAGATAACACTAAAAATTAAACACAGCAGAGTACCAGCATAATGGGAAAAAATATCAACCTGACAAAGCAAACACTCTGTGTAATTTTTTCAAAAGCCATCAAGCAGTAATTAAAATGATCTGAGTGTTTAAGTTGCTGTAGGTTGGCAGTGCCAAGAAGGGAGGCACAATACCTACAGCAATTTAAACACTCAGATTTCAATTGCCTCTTCCCCTTGTCCTCCCAGCTGAGCTGAGCCCCCTGAAGGCAGGAAATGATGAATATTACTCAGCTAACAGCCTCAGTATGAGGAGATTTCTGGGGGAAACCCACACACAAAACACAGGCTGGGAAACCCCAGAGTGGAGGAGGATGTGCAGAATCCCTGAAATGAGGAAGCAAAGGGATCCTGCAGGGATCTTGTTCTTGTTCTAAGAGCAAGCAGAACTGCAGTGGGAACCAAGCTTCCACTTGGCATCTCTAGGGTTAATCTGGCAGGGCAAAGCCCACCCATCTCATGTTGCCCATCATGTAGCAGCATTTAAAATTATAAATGTAATCCCACTGCTGTCCCAAGTGTGTTGCCTTCCTGAAAAATAGTAAAAAACAGGAAACAAAGACACCTGGGAGAACATGGCTGTGCTGTGGCACTATTAAAGCACATTTGTTAAATAAGAAATGAAAAAGAAATTGATATACATACTTCTGTTCTCAATTTCAGGGTGCTATGGCATGGATACTGAGAGTGCACCTTTGCCTCAGCTGCATTTCAGTGTTGAAATGTTCTAGTTCTTTCCATAAAAGCTCCAAATATGTTCACACTGGTGGCTGGTGTAGGACTCACCTGGTTTTAACACTTTCTGCAACACTCTTCACATACTCTGCATCCACCTAAGAAAAGAAGGGAGAGGTTCATTAAAAGTCACTCATTTTTGTATTAAAAAACACTTTGGAGGGAATATGTATATGCAAACAATTTTTTTTTTCCTTCCAAACAAATGTGGTATGTTACAGCAGCATTTCTAGAAGGGGCAGCATGGGCTTTTCAAGCCAACCAAACTTTCATTATAGTTCACTTTTGTCTCTAGCTGCCATTTCTGGCACCTTATTTTTCACTGCTTTTGCAGAAGACCAGGCTGTCTTCTGGCTAAAATTCTGCTCTGCCATGCCAGTAAAGCACAGCCATAAAACTATCAGTAAAAAAACTGATTTGGGTAAATAATCCAAAAATCACAGAAGAAGCCTAAGGCTGATGAGAAAAATCACCTAAGCAAAATATTCTAAAGCCAGCAATACTTAAATTTTTTATTTAATTTCTTCCTAATAAAACCAACTTATAGCTCTATGTTTGGAAATTCTGAGGACATTCATTACTGCTGTTTCATAAAAGTAACAATGTTAGTGTGCCAAACATATCTGTTAACTACATTTAGAGTGAAAACTTTTATTTCTAAAGCAACACCATAACTGTCTTAGGAGTTCAGATTTTTTCTGTAAATAAACAAATTCTTTAATATAGAAGTGTTACCAATTATATATTAAACTCGTGGTAGGTTAAAAAAAACCTGAAATACAGAACTGTGGTAAGAAAAAAGAAATACCCAGAATTTAAAACTCACTCTTAGTCAATAACTTACTCAAGCTTAACCCATGATGTAAACATTCACCTTGATCTTTTAAAACTCTGTGGGAAGGTGTGGATTCAGGACCAGGAACATACCTGCCCTCCTCTCATAATCAAATGTTCTTATCAGCTCTCAGATCTGCATGGCTGAAAACATGGAAGCTGTGAGAACATGACTTGGGTTGGGAGAAAAGGGAGAGCAGGTCCCACAATGGCAGTTCAATCCTAAATTGGCTGATATGGACCATAACTACAACCACAGCTCCTGTTTGTGTAAAGTGTCACATTAGGACTCTCCCCAGTGGGAAACTATTCAAAAATCAACCCTTAAAAACTCACAGAATCCTCTGCAGCCCTGTAATGAAAAGTTTACCTCAATGGCAGCCAGGCAAAGTTCATCACTGCCAGGGCATTGCAAAATACCAACTGCAAAGTAAGTTCAGATCCCAAAAACAATGCTGCAGAGGAAGTACAGCCAGGAAAATTGTCCTCTGTACTCATCACTGTGAGCCAGACAGAAAACTGGAAGTCATGGCCAAAATTAAAGTGAACTGTACTCTGTTGGACACTTTTACACCTGCAAAAGTGATGACTAAATAATAAAAAATAGCAATTAATTTTTTGCTATTAATTCATTGCTGCCTATGGAAGGACATAGAAATATTAATTCTGAATAATTGCACAGTCATTTTACCTGCTAGAAGCTATTAGTAGCTAATTCCTTTCTGCAGCTTTTTTTTCTGATGTAATCAAGGTGGTTTTGAGTGAGGAAAAAAAAAGCATTTATCCTTAATATCTTACCTTGAGCACTGTTTACTTTCCCAAACATGTTCAAGGCTCTGAACAGTTTTCTTTTGCATGGGAAATGCCAAAACACATGCAGAAAGCTCCAATATGTCAAGATGCTTTGCAAGATACATGTTATCAAACCAACAGATAAATAATTTGAACATTTGTTAGACTAAGTTTACTTTCTTCAGGGCACTTTTCTGTGGAGGGCTTACATTTCATTCTGGAAGCAGAAAACCTTACTTTCAGAGATAAATAATGAGTTCATATGGTTTTGATGGAAAATCTGATCCAAGGACAGTGTTGGTAAATGTAGTAAGACTTTTTACCCTTAGATCACCTGCATAACAGGGTTTTTTCACATATGAACTCCTCACCATCTCCTCCAGCCCTGAGGAAATCCCTCCCAAAGTATTTATAATCCTAACAGCCTTTTGCACTATTACATTTAGACAGAAATCTCCATATTTTCTGTCAGCATCCTGCACCTTTCCATGCACACTCACCTCTGCCACAAAGATGATCATTACACAATCCTCCTTCTGCTCCTCAGACAGTTGGTACAGCAGGGAATGCAATGTAGCAATCAGGTAATTCTGTTTTTCCCTTTTCACTGTAGGAATACCCATCACCAGGGAGACTGCAAAGAGAGAATGCCCCAAGCCATGCCACTTAAAGGGAAATTGAAATCACATTTTAATTTTGATTTGATGGGGCCATGAAACTTGGTGACAGTTAATATTTCCTTAGCACTGTGACAGCATTTCCTGTACTGCCTGGAAGGGGAGATACCTCCAGGTGTGTTTTGTTCAGACACCTGTGTCTCTGCTATGAACTCCAGGTCTGCACTGGAGAGCTTGGAGGTGCCACTGCCTCTGTTCTGAGGTTGAACAGTGAGCACTGCACTGCTCTAGTGAGCAGGTTCTCATAGGGAGTGAGCACTGTGTGTTTCAGAAAGGAATCCAACTCAAAAATCCCTCTGAGCAGTTTAATTGATAGCCATCAATGGTTCTCATATCAATAAAAATCAAAGATTTAAGATGTTACTGTTATTACAAATAGAGGAACTGAAGTTGTCTCTGGCAGCAATCCTGTGCTGTGGTACATCATCACAACATGAGCAGCATGGCTCTTTTTTCATTAGGATGGCCATTACTCAAACCAGCAGCCACACAGAGCTCAGTAAACCTGTGCAATCTTAGTCCTTGCAGATGATTTCTGTTCACCACAGTCCCAGAGGGCAGGTGAGGAAGCAGCAGTTTGAAGTCACACAGCAGGTGCAGTGAGTGACTTGCTTCTTTCACTTCCATGCCAATGTCAGCTCAAAACCCAAAGTGCCAATGTTTGAGGTTTGTTTCATTTTATGCACTGAAGGTCAGCCTGTACTTATTAAACTGCAGCCTTGCTATTGTGATTTTCCTGTGCAAATAAAAGAAGGCCAAATAGAGAGTATTCTTTTATTAGTGACACTGATCTATGGGGACTCCAGTGAGAATCCAACACTAAATCACTTTACTGCACTACACCTACTAACAAGTAGTCTGTACAAAGTTACCCATTGTCATGAGCATGGCCCAGGGCTTGGGGTTTTTTTTGGTTAAATCAAAACCACTGCCAATGTTTCTTCATATAAAATCACCCTAGGGAAAAGTAAAAATTTCAACAAAATACAAAACTCAGCAAAATGGTTGACCAGTTTCTTCTTTGCTTACTGTTTTTGCATGTTCTTTTTACCTGTCACATGATAGGTACAACACATTTAAAATTTGTATTATAATTGACTGGAATTCATAATGATTTCTGCAGGTGCCAGCTGATTTCTCTACATTGAAGATATATTAATATCCTTTAAATTATCACATCACCTTTCCCTCTGCTTCTCATATTGGCAAACTGAATGCATTGCAAATTTGCCTTGGCTTCCTCATCCATACTCATTTTGTGGGGGGAAAATGTCAGCTACTGCATCTTTGCCATATGAATATATTATTATAACAAAAAATAATCTTGTTTTACGATTGAGATTACTTTTATTGCTATTTCCAAGGGTTTTCAGAATACTTTAAGATAAAGACCTGGAATAGGAGTGGGCATTTTAAAAGTACTTTTGCTATTGCTATTAAAATTCATTCAGCTTGGCAACATTAGAAAGTTAAGGGAGAAAATCCATTCCAAACTTTTGAGGACGTTTCATTGCTAGAGATTAATAAAAAATACAAACATATAGCAAGTAGAAGGCAAACTTGATTTCCTACCTCCAGTTCTCTGCTGCCCAAAAATAACATTTGGGAAAATTGCATCTTCATATTCTCGGAGGTGAGGGAGATAGTAGTAGATATTTGTAAGATGCAGGGGGAGTTTCCTGGGGAGGTTTAACTCTTTCCACTTTAATTCACCTTAAAGACACAACAAACATAAAATAAAAAGCAAGCAGAGAAGCACATTTCTTCACCAGTTTGGCTCAACTGAACACTGGCAGATTACCACACACCAGGTTATTCAAGCAGAACTATTCCTCAGAATGATTATATCTCATAAATATTACAATATATGAAACTGAGAATTTCCCACTCAGGTGGTGATGCAGAGCTCCAAGCTTGAAATATCATCTGTATTTCCCTGTGCCTGCACACTTGCAGGACTGAGTCATCTTAAAACACAGCAAGTAGTTATTTTAAAGGCAACAGCAAAAAACTTTGGTTTGGGGATTTTTTTACATGCTTGGCAAACAATTTTTAAATGAAAAGAAACACAGATTCTGATTAATAACCTTCTTAACTACTGAATAAACTTAAATGCTTTCCCCAAAAAGTAACACGTGGTGGTTTGCACAGCTCAAGCAAAAGTTCTCAGTTTACAAAAAGTCCTGTGGTAAAAAGAATGACCACATACAGGCCTTTAAAAACTTTTCAAGAAACAAAAGGCTGTAGCAGTTAAGAGAAAAGCAGGGATTTTATTTTTCTTTACTACTTTAAAATAAAGATGAAAGCAACAGAACATTTATTGACTGGGATGGAAAGTTATTTTTCCCAAGGAATGCATCCAAAATAACTCCCCAAATTTACCACCCTTCAGAGTTACATGCATGTGTCACAAAAACCATCATCAGCTTAGACTCAGAAAGGCAGAGGCTTACTGAATGGGCAATATTTTAAGTTTTACAACTTCCAAAAGGTACTCCTACTGAAAATTAGGTCTGAAAAGAGATTTCCTACCTTACAGAAAATACTTTTAGAAACCCTGAAGGAACCATATATATCTGCCCAGAGATTTGTGTCTGTGAGGGAGACCCACAAGTCCTTCCACACTGTTAAGCCATTAAATCTACTGGAATTTTGCTGCACAGACACCACCTTCACAACTTTTCAAGGACTTTCCTTCTTTATTTGGAAGTAGTACCTATCAAATATTGGGCAAGGGAGTTCAGTTCCATTGACTACAAGAAACCTTTCCATTTTGGTTGTATAATAAAACATGGCTGGAATGGGAAGCAGAAGGGGAAATAAAAATAAAAGGAAAAATATTCAGCGATTTTAAGAAATTTCTGCCTGAAATCCTGTGAACTGCCAGGTTTAATACTTTCTGAAATTTAGAAGAAGAACCAAAGAACAACCAAAGCAGAGGGAAGGGGAACTTCCACTGTCCTGCAATTGTGAGCATTAGGCAGTCACTGTATGTGGGGTTACTGACAGCCCTGAGCCACCACCCTGCCAATGCTCACCCTTTGTTTATAAACTTCTGAACAGCCCCAGTGAATTCATATCAGACAAACAGACAAAAACTGGCAGGGGAGAACAGAAGAAACAACTCTGACTATACAAGGAAGAAATGCACCTTGTTCTTTCTTCCCCCCTTAATTCCCATTTTAGCCTGGTCACCAGCCTGCTGTACTGAATGACAACAAGCACTGTTCAATTCTGGTTTTCAGTCACACCCAGACTCTTCTGAAATTGGGGGATACTGTGAAATGCCTCAGCACAGAGATGCCTCTTCTGTTCCCCTTCTCTCCCCAGGGAAGAAGCTCTGCCAGTGTCAGCAGGGAGGAACACAGATCCTGCACAACTACATAATTTATTTTAGGTTACAAAATCAAACTGTCCATCTATTGCATCTAACTCTAGTGGGAGATAGACAGAGATGCACAACAGTCTGTAAGGTCAGGTAATTAAAAAATTCAATAAAACAATGGGAAGAAGCCAGATCACTAAATTTACATGTCAGTGTCCTAAAAAATCCCCAACAAACCAACAAAACAAAAACCAAAGAAAACCCCTACCCACCTGTGTGATTTTTTGTCATGTTCATTCTTCTTGCAACTATATGTTTGATTTCATCTAGGGCACTGCTCAGTTCATGTGACCTTTTTTTATTTTCCATGTCAGCATACAACAGTCTTTGCTGAAGTTCCAGCAGGTGGTGTTCGTACATGTCTAAGTCATTTCCTGCAATAAGAACAACATTTATTTTCTAAAAGGTGATTTATGATGGAATGAAGTTCAAAACTAGGAGATGGTCGAGATGATCACATCACCAAAGAGCATAAACAATAATAAAGTTTATTCAGGAGAAGAAGTAGTCTGGAGGAGTATTAAGAAGGCAGAGTTTAGGGAGCACAGCTGGGTAAAGGTAAATTGAAGACAAAACCAAGAAGACAAAATCCATTGTAAGGAAAAAGTCAGAGCAAGACTGTGAGTTGCAGGGGAAGGTGCTCCTTTCTTCACCAAACAACAAATCCTGGTGGCCCTTTTAACACTGAAAAGTATAATTATGTAATGGCTTGTCTTGTGTTTCAAACACTATTAAGAATAAAACAGAGAAATTAAAAGCATCCAGTCTATGAGTTACAGTCTTCATCTCTGAGGATGTTAAGAACTGTTCCTAAAGATGGTTGATATAAAGCAACACTTCAATAACATCACCCCTTTGCAACAGACAGTAAAGAAAGTAGAAGAGCACTTCTGCCTCATTTTAATGTTTTATAATGCTGCTTCTTTTATTGGTTTTCTTGTGGTTGAGTTGGTTTGGTTTGGTTTTTTTCCTAGTTAAATGCTGTTATTTAGATAGCATATTATCCCATTCTATTTGTGGGCTGTGCTAGGTTTCATCTGTGGCAGCTCTCATTTTCTGGAACCCACCATTGTCTCTCTGGAAAAGTGAATTCCCAGGGGTTCTCACCTGTAAAAGACACTACGAGCAAAATACAGAGGTAACACAAATTGGTGAGGATTTGCAGAGGTGTTTCAAACTGGAATTAGTTTGCATTTTGGATAAACAGGGTTTTATTTGCATTAAACACAAGTCCTTAATTTAATCAATAAATGTGTGACTGGAAGACTGAAGTTTAACACACCTAGGAAGAAAGTGGTTAGAAAAAAAAGAAGTAAACATGTGATGTGTATTATCATCATTTACCTCATTAAAATTTTAAAGGGTGTTTAATAAAATCCCATTAAATGAATGCTTCCTAAAATTTTTGACACTCTTAAAAATCTTTTGACTTGCAAGAAACACATTTATATATATGAATATATATGTATATATTTTATACTATGGAGCTTTGAACATAAATTTAGCATTCCTGAAGGAAGGGGCAGTCTGGATTAATTTAGCTGCATGCAACCAGACACTTCTTCTTGACTGAAGTAGGCTTCCCTAAGAAAATCAAAGAGTAAATTAAAAAAAAAAAAAAAAAAAAAAAAAAAAAAAAAAGGAAGGTCAAAATAGATGAGGAGTCTATCTTTAAACAATATAAAATAGATAAAATAGATTTAAAATTAAAAAATCTGCCTGAAGCTGTGTCAGGAGAGGTTTAGGTTGGATGTCAGGAATAGGTTCCTCACCCAAAGGATGGCTGGGCACTGGAGCAGGCTTCCCAGTGCAGTGGCCACATTGCCAAGCCTGACAGAGCTCAAAAAGGAACACTGAGGAACATGGGGTGACTATGTGCAAGGCCAGGAGTTGGACTCAGTTGTCCTTGTGTGTCTCTTCCATCTGAGCACATTCTGGGGTTCTGTGTAAAGGCTTCTTGTCCCCTTGGTGAGCTGGGGATGAATCTCTGATGGGCCTAGAGTGGTTCAGGGAATTCCCTTCTGAGAAAAGGCAATGGGACCACACCAGCCACAAGCCATAGGAGAAAATAAACCCCCAGCCACCTCCCAGACACAGTGACAGCTCTCCAAAGCTTTCCCAGCCACCTCCCAGACACAGTGACAGCACTCCAAAACTTTGCAGTGAATTTTCAGCTCTACTGTAGCTTTCCTCCGACTGTGAACACACACTGACATTTATACCTATGGATACTGTAATTAGAAGACAGCAACATTTAAAATGTTGCTCTCTTGTGTTATCTCCTAATAGATACATTTTATATATATTAAACTTTCTGCACTGCATATTGAAACTGTTTAGAAACAATAGCAATCTCTCAAGCAAACACTCATTCTCAAATCCAACTGATTATTTCTCTTTGCTCCATACACACGTGCTTCCTGTATGATAATTATGCTTCCAGTCCCATTAACGACCTCTGGCAATATCTAAGAGCTGTGGGACAATTCATCACTATCTCATCGTAGCACTCAAACAGAAAAGAAAATAAAAGGAGAATTTGGAGTGGCAGAAAAGAGGGAAGAAAACACCTCAAAGTCTAGCAATGACTCTTGTTCCTATTTCTTGATTACAAGCTAAATTGCTTCTTATACCTAAAGACTGTTTCTTTTAGAAACTGAAATTTGGTTAATGGACTCCTTAAAAGAAAACTATATAAGCACACTAACTGCAAAAATCTTGTGCTGGAACCACTGCTCCCTGTTCAGGTTAATGAGGTGTGTTAAACCACTGAGGCATGCCTTGCACTAATAACTGGCAGTTTATTATCTCTCCATAATTGATCTAATACCAGATATATCTCTGAATCTTGTTACATGCTTTGCATGCTCAGGTTTTGTGTTCTCTGAGTAAGGAAGGAAAAAAAAAAAAATCCCCAAACAATGCCCCCATCTCAGGTCAGAACAGCAAGTCCTTAGGCAAACATTTCAATTCAACAATGTGCATTACCTTTAACGATGCTGTTTAGAGTTTTAAGCACGGTGTTATTTGTGCCTCCCAAAATGTTAAAGACTCCTACTTGCCTTTGACAGTGCCCACAGCAGGGGCTGCAGGCTCTGCATGAGCCCAGGGACATAAAGCAGAGCACTGTGCCAGCAAGGTGGAGCAGGGCAGAGGGGCTCCTCTGTTCCATGCTGGGCAGAGGATCAGAATGCTTCCAGAATCAAACAAACACAACCTTACAGAGTTAAAGGCAGATCCAAGTCAACAAGTGGATTTTAAAACCTCACAATATTGTCTGATGGACATGGACTCAGTCTGGAGTCTGGCACAGAATGCTTTTACTGAACAATTTGCTGAACAATACTGTCTCTAACTGAAAATAAATAAGCAAACTTGTATCAAAGAAAATACAACTTAAGCTCTAACAATATTTTCTTAAATGCTGGCAAACAATCCCCATTTTAGACTTGAGTCTTTTCCTACATTAGAATGTAGTGAAAAGTGATCTTAAAGCATTCAGTCAGAACATCACCATATAGGAAAGCAATATTATTAAAATAAGTGACAAAATATAGAAATTGAATGGATATTGTATGGTATTTGGCCATAATTGGTATACTTTGGTTTTAAGGTAGTAATCACTCACTTCAAGCAATTGCTATTGCTTTGTTCTGGTTGGTATTTTAAATATTTACATATTTTACTTCTCCTCCTGAGGTAGCAACAACCACCAAATTATACACACATTCAGCTGAATGCCTGTCCACCAGCTAAGGTATTTCTAGACAAAACTCTGTTCCTCAAGGCTCAGTGTGCAACACCAGGAAAGCAGAAGGTCACTGGGGTACACCTGGCTAAGGTTATGACAGACACTGTGCAGCAAACAGAGGGAGGTCTGGAATGCTGCCCTATCCCTTTCTCTACAAAACCCAACAATATCTGGCCTCCTTTTGTACCACAAGATTTATGGCTAAGCCCCTCCACTCTTTAGGCACAGTCCTGCCTGAAGTAGCAGCAAGAAGCAGCACAATCTTTACTTAATAAAATGCACACGTTGAAGCCAGTAAAACTACACAGCTTTTCTAAGTCTTGGATATGAATTTTGATATAAAATTTTGGATCAGTAAATACGGAGCTTTAAGTGGACCCAGAGAGGACAGGAGGATTGGCTTGTGCACATTGAGAAATCTGGGTGAGCAGGGTAATTCAAGACTTCCTTATCAAATCTGTCCATTTGCCACTATTTAACTGAACCTTTGAGCCAGAGAATGCCAGCTGGGACTGGACAGGAAACCTGCAAAGAACTCCAGCACAGATGACTCAATCTCCTGGGGACCTGCACAAAATATTAATTTCAAACCATTTTGGCTGCACAGCTGAAACAAAGCACAACACCACAGGCAGAAGATTACTGGAAATACCCACCCCCCAAATTTGTGGAACAAATTCAAAATGCAGACAAAAAAAAATTATGATCCTTACATACACTTGTGTGAATGGAATTGTACAATTGTATGAGCAGTTTCTCTCTTGTCCATCCCACCTCAAAGGAATAAGTAAAGAATTTCAGGTTTCACAGTGTTTGACACAATGGGTATATGCCTAGATGCTTGTGACATCATATTTCAGCATCAACTTCTCCTAATTTCCAGGCAAAGCTCAAAGCTTTTAATTTTCTTGGACAAAGTATCCCACAAATTGAGGTGAAGAGGTCAGCAACATGTTACAAACCAATGCAAAGAGATTTAATCTCATAACCCTTGAGAGCAACATGAAGAAGCACTGCCAAAATAGACAATCTGATTTATCTCCTTGCTGTGACTTACAAAAATTTCACTGTTGTTCAGCAAAGACATCAAAATTTCATTTTATCCATGAATACTGTTTCCTCTGAAGAAACTTTATGTAAGTTCATAATGAGTTTATAATATTGTTTTGCCTTCTCTTTTTAAGTGGCAAAAACGTTACTGCCTCCTTACATTTACTTTCTTCTTTTTATATATGGGTGATTTTTCTTTAATGGATTCGAATTTACATGGAAAACAATAATTAACACTGTGTGAGAAAAGCACTACATATATTGTAATTTATATACAATTTCTCAGAACTCCAAACCAATATGAAGAGTGCTTTTGTGAACACCTGATCATTACCAGGTGTCTCCACAATTACATTAATATCTTTTTCTTTTAATTTTTTTTTCTGGCCACAAAAATATCAGCATGAAACCTTTGCTTATATTTATAAAGCAATGGGAAAAGTGACTATAAAAACATCCTCCTAACCATAGTTAAAATATACACAGGATCATCCACAAGAACTGAAGTCCAGTGGCTGTGGTAGATTCTGATCTTTTATTTTTAAGTGAATGAGCCAGTAGCATCTTCCCTGCTATGCCAGTGTGAGTTAAGTGTTCCTGATTTTAGTCTCACAACCCCAACTCAATACTCAGACTGCACATAATAATAATAATAATAATAATAATAATAATAATAATAATAATAATAGCCAGCGGCAGCAAAGAGCCAATTATTTACTGCTGTCTTGACAGTAAATACATTCCAGCTCAAATCTCTCAAGCTACCTTTATTATAAAGTGTTTAAAGGTCACTTTAGCTTAAAGGTGACTTATGGTACTGATTTGTATTTGCACAGAATTTGGGACAGAGCCAATATCTGATTCAACCTTAAAATATTCAAGGGCTGAAAGGCTCTGAGACTGCAGACAAGCTGAAGAATATTTTACATATTTTTGTATTATAGAAGTACTTAAGACCACTAGTCTTGAGCTTGGGTGCCCTGTCCTCATTTTACAGAGCTTATTTACTCTCCCAAAATCACTGCTCTCCAAGAAACAATTACCTAGACAGAAACCAGAGGGAATACTACTGACTGCTGCTGCTTGGAGTGATAGACTGTAGTCAAAAAATCAAGAGCAGCCCAAATATTTCAGGGCAGAGCAGAGAAGTTAACAAAAGTTAGGGGAGATTTAACAAATGTATCAAAGAAAATGAGCAGAAAACATTTGACAGATGAGGGAAAGAGACAGGAGCTGACAAACTGCAACAGCACTCACAGTAACTGGTGGGCTAAGGGAAAAGGAAAGGAAATACACATTGTAGTTTGAGGGGCACCAAAAGTGGGAATTCCTACAGTGCTCTAAGCACGACAATGGAGAGCCAATTCAGCAGGGCAGAAGGAAAAAACCAGAGGCTGAACAACATCTAAGCAGAGACATCTGCCTTCTTTCAGAGCAAAATGTTAATTTCAAACCATTTTCTTAGACAAATACCCTGTGACAACAATAGAGCATGAGTGGGTTTGCTCCCAATAATTGTATTGGAAAAGAAAAAGGTAACAACTTTGTTATTGTTACCTATGGCTGGCTGTTCTGAAGGTTTTCTGGATGGGTAGAAGGCTTGCCTTCTAACACCCCTTGGGAGCACAGACTATACTTTCAGTAAAATAAATATAATAAAGTCATTCGCCACGTACTGCTACTTTCTCCTTTAGTTACTAATATTAACTATTTTATTTACACATTTGTGAGATTTACCAAGCTCATGAGAGTCTAAAGACTACATATTCACAGATGCAATGAGCAAAAGGTTGCTAAAAACCAGGTGCAAATAACAGTAATTAGGAAAATTATACCATCCAAGAGGAATTAGTTACTCAGTTTACTGTGGAGGAGGACCAACTGTGGAAAGAGAAGTTAACACATACACACCAGAACACATTATTCCTCTTGCCCAAAACAAACAAACAAAATCCCAAAGCAAAACAGCCCAGTATGGAATGTCATCAGAGAAATGTCAAAACCAAAGTGAAATGAAAATGTAATGTCAGTAATGAGGAGCCTCAAAACACGAACCACAGGACGACACAATGGAAACTGCAGATCAGACAAACACTTTCATTCTGACCTCTCTTGGATTTCAGTCTCCTGAGATTTTTCCTCATTTTTCCTTCCCCATTCCTCACAGGAGTGCCACTGAAGGAAGCATTAAATGTTGTAAGGTAAACAACCACACAGTTGACCTAAAAGGCAGGAGGGTCAGCACTGCCTCCTCGACTCTACTCAAAATGCAATTGTAGATCTCTACACCACTTCTATTTGTTACAGGAATAATTCATGGAAACAAATTATCGGCTACCTGGAGTTCTGTTCATCCCAGAGTGGTTTATTCCAATTCTTCTGCACCTGTAACACCAAACCTCTTCTAAAGGGGTGTGTAGGAAGCACTCAAAGATCCACTCTCTTTCCCTCACCCCAAACCAAGCCATGTCTGCAAGTCTCAGAGATGCTATTTGGAAAGACCACCTCATTTCCTTCTGGAAAGTACCATCAGTTTTATCTTTCTTACATTGGTTCAGAGAATTTTAGACGTGGCTTTATGAAGATCTATTTGGCATGTGCCACCTACTAAAAAGGTAGTGTATAATTTTAAAGTTTAGAAACAAAATATAAAAATTCAGGGTTTTTGTCCTCTGCATTCTGGTCCTGGAAATATGCACAGGAAAAAACGACGGTACATGAGGCCCAAATACAATTACAGGATGGATAATGCTACTTTTATCCTCCACAACAATAAAATCAAAACTACTTTAAAAGTGACAGCCACGGCAATCCCGTTTAGATTTTTCTTTCCATCTTAATGTAAGACACCTGTTAGAAAAAGAGCTGAAAAAAATAAAAGAGGAAAAAAATAAAAGAGGAAAAAAGAGGGGAAAAATATAAAAGAGGAAAAAAGAGGGGGGAAAAAAGGTAAGAAGAAACTTATAGTTTCTTAAATTTAGGGTTGTATTTTTCATAGGGCAATATGGCCCAAGGTTCCAGTCCTGTAGGGTGTTTCGCAAGGCTGTGCTGGGCACAGTTAAACCCCGACCCCGGGGGAGCAGGCGAGCCCCGCATGCCTCACACGGGCCAAGCTCGGGGCCGCACAGGGTTCTATGTGCCCAGAGAGCGCCGACGGGCTCCGGGAGGGGATGGGGGCCCCAATGGGCTCCGGCAGGGGATGGGGGCCCCGATGGGCTCCGGCAGGGGATGGGGGCCCCGATGGGCTCCGGCAGGGGATGGGGGCCCCGATGGGCTCCGGCAGGGGATGGGGGCCCCGATGGGCTCCGGCAGGGGATGGGGGCCCCGATGGGCTCCGGCAGGGGATGGGGGCCCCGATGGGCTCCGGCAGGGGATGGGAGCCACGATGGACTCCGGTGCTCCGGGAGGGGATGGGGGTCCCCGATGGGCTCCGGAGCTCCGACAGGGGATGGGGACCCCGATGAGCTCTGGCAGGGCACGGGGGCCCCTCCGCGCTCCCCGGCCATGCCCTGCCCGGCGGGACGGAGCCCCCCGACGGCCGGGCTGCCCCCCTGCCCCCGGTACCGCCGGGCGCTCCGGGGCGGGAGCCAGCGCCGCGCTGCCCCACGGCCCGGCCCGGGCACGGCCGGTGCCACCGCGCCCCCCGCCCGCACAGACGGGCCGGACGGGGCGCCCCCGCCGCCGCTCTCACCTCGGCTGCCCTGCCACAGCGCGAACCACAGCAGGGGGAAGGCGGCGCCGAGGCACAGCGCCGGCAGCACCTGCCCGAGCCGCAGCCGCATCTCCCGCGGGCGCTGCCCGCAACACCCCCGCGACACCGGCACCGGCACCGGCACCGCCGGGGCAACGCGGGCCGGGCGTGTTCGCCCTGCCCTGCCCAGCCCTGCCCACCCCTTGCCCGCAGGGCCGGGCCCTGCCCCGCCGATGGCCGGGCGGGGCTCCGAGCTCTCCCGCCGCACTCACACCGGCGCTCCCGGTGCCCGCGCTGCCCTCTGCGCGTCCCTGCGGACGGGCACCCGCTCCTCTGCCGCCCGGCTCCCCCCGGGACGCACCGGCCTTGTGCCCACTGGCACAGCCCGCCCCTGCCCTCGGCTTTCCTGAAGCTCGGAGCCGCACTCGAAAAACCTCTAGGCTGCGGCAAGGATCGACAAAAACGTCTCGGAGCGGCACTTGGGCAGGTGCTGCTTAGCCGGAGTCATAACGTTGAAAGGAACAAGATGAACGTGTCTTTACAAACAGGTGCTGTGAATCTGCTGGTAGTTAGGGTCAGAGACTTGTAGATAAGGAATTAACGAAAGAAACTAGCAGTTTCAGAAAATGTTACTAATTGACAGGTACTACTGCTCAGCCAAGGTCATGGTTAATTCCCGAACTTCGAGAAAAAGAATAAAGACTTGATAGAACTATGTTGTGCAAGGGGTGGTGCGTGTGTGTGCACGTCAAGGGGGACGTGTAGTAGGAAAATTGGGAAGTCTGTACCTTCCAGGTACCTCAGCCAATGGGGAAAGAAGGGGGATGATGCAGCTGGGAAAATCGCGATCAGAAGGGGGCTGTGTCCTCCAGCGATTTGAGAGACCCCATGGGAAATGCCTCCTGGCCTCTCCCTTTGTTCATGAATAAAGTTACAGAACTCCTCTGTCTCCTTTTTGAACACATCTCGTGATGTGAATTTTTTCTGCACAACATTGTAATGGTGAACATTATTTGACTCATTC
Source organism: Setophaga petechia (assembly GCA_024362935.1). Taxonomy (NCBI): domain Eukaryota; kingdom Metazoa; phylum Chordata; class Aves; order Passeriformes; family Parulidae; genus Setophaga; species Setophaga petechia. Next base: position 1,115,139 of record JANCRA010000104.1, on the reverse strand, counting down.
AAAACCAATGGAGCATTTGTTTTTATATTGCCTGCAAGATGGTATCAGGAAGCCAAGCTGTGTACAATTAATACAAGCCTTTAGCACAGTCACAGAATCAGGTAAATAAACCAAGCTTTTCATTCACCTTCACAGAGGAGGGAGGGCAAGCAGCTGCAACATCTCACCTGATCAAAGTCTAATGGTACACTGGTACCTGTACCCTGATAACAGCATTACACTGCAGCCACTGCACCTTGCTCCACACATGTGCCTTTCCATTCACACACACACCTGCTGCCTTTTTAGGTCTTCAGCAATCCACAAAAAACCAAAAAATTAGTCTCACTGCTTAGAATCCATCTCCTACAACATGGTTTATAGAGGGAACAGATACCTCATTTTCCATGGAACCACTTACATCAATACAGTGTTAAATAAACCACCTAGGTTTTATAGACAAAAATGTTCCTCCTTCTTATACCTGATGAGCAGGTATTTAGTGGCTTTTGCTTTGATGTGTTCTCTACCTGCTCACAAATCTGCCTTTCATTCTACAGCTATGACAAAGAAAATATGCTTTCCTGCTCTGTGCTGCAAACATGCAAAGGCCAGCTTCAGGAATCAGACTGGGCTTGGGTAGCTCTCTAAAGCAGTAAGCTTGTTGCTATCTAAACTGTTATCTACTTCTTAATGTATTACTAGCATATATAATTCATTACCTTATTTACCCAGAGGACATAGTAATCTAGACAATTTGTTTTCTAAAAATATGCTTCTATTATTAATACAGTATCTCTTCCTTCCCTTCCTCCATTTGCTCACTTAACAATTTACCTCATTGTGTACCAAACCCCCCAAATCATTTTGTGTGCAAAATGAATGGTGTGGTGCAAAGCAATGCCAAATTCTACAACAGATGTGTCCAGACACAGGTGTGCTGGAGTCCTAATATCAGTGCTGCCTTTATATGCCACTCTTTATACTAACAACAGTATAACTATGGACGTTTTGGAAAGTTTAGACCTCACAAATTGTATATTGCTGCTCTGGCAAGGTTAGCATGACCTCCCTGTGTTTGAATTATGATATGGATGGGTTTATATCTCTACTAATTACTTTGAATTATAAATGTTATTATTCATTAAAAATGCAGGAGACTGATAGTAGCCTGTGTCAGTATATACATGAACTAAAAATCTCTGTGTGGCTCCATAAATAGCTGTGAAGCCTTGAGTAAAACCTCATTATTCCTGTCCTGTACACATTTCTTATGAACTTCCCTCGAGCTTCTGTTTCTTTGCCATTGAAATATTTTACTGAGAAATCTTCTTGAAGCAACACTTTGGATATGCATTTATAATTGTCTAATAAGATGCAGTTCAATCACAACACAATTCTCTTCTACTGCCTCCCCATCCCCATTCCCCTCTCCCACTTAATAAACTAAAAGCTCAGAGCACAAATTTTGATGGAGGGTCAATGTAGATTTTGGCACTTTTGCAGTAAAATAGAGATTAAGAATGAAAAAGAACAAATGAGCATTAAATATCCCCCCAAGTAATGAATAAAATATCTTTATTGGTTGGTGTTCTATGTGCAATAAAGCCAAAACGAACATGTAAATGATGTGGTCAAGCAGGAGAGCTGCTGAAGATAAGATTAACAGAAATCTAACACACATTTCATTTTAGCTTATGTTCAGAGCAAGTAAGGGAAAAAAAAAAAGAGGAGACTATCATGTATTTCCAGAAACTAATAACAAACTGACACAGTGTGTGGGGAACATCCACGGAGACTGCCATGGACTGCATTTGATGTTATTTATTCAGGCAGCAGATACAGTTACTCAGCCATGCTAAGTTGTGGTGATCATTTACTTGATGCTCACTTCATAGACTAGGTCATTAACTTGCAATGAGGTACTGCATTAAATGTTCCTCAAAAAAAAAAAAAAATCAGAAATCTCATGACTGAAACCATCATGAACTTCCACTGCACTTGGACCTACTTGCAAACGGGGTCCCTCATCTGCTTTGTGCTTTCACAGCATCTCCCTCTCAGGAACTGTGTATAACTGGAAGAAATTGTGTTGGGGTTTTGGGGTTGCTAATTGCTTCAATTAGCAATCTTACCTCCCATCAGCAGACCTTCTGCATTTTTGCAAATGGATTATCTTTAAAAAGACTCTATAGAAGAACACGTTGCTGTAATAATTAACACCAAGAAAGTGACTCAGTGGGCTGGTTCTCCTCACCTGCAAGACAGAGTTGCTAAGCTTGTCCTTGTGCTTGGTAAGTGAACGTCTCTTCTTGCTCAGATGATTGCTCCACATTTTTATACTGTTTTCACACATCCATCTGTAAGCAAGGGTAGATAAAAGAAACGTTAAAATAAATATTTGACATTATACAGGCTTCTGGCTGAGGCAAGCAGTAGATTATTTTCCATGTCCTTCATCTGCAAAGGTACAGGAACAAAGAATAACTCCCAGTAACAACTGGTAATGGCTGCTGCCATGGGAAGTTTTCTGACTTGAGATCCAGCTGCTGGTTATTTGCCCTGCTGGTCACCCAAGAAATGGGATTTAAAAAAGTAAACAGGTTATGATCTTTACTTCAACCAAAATCTCTGTGAAGGTAAAACTTGAAGGCAAATACTGAATACAAGAGGAAGGTGGGTTTTTTTAAGCTGCTGCATGGTATTTTTGACTGTCTTAATATAATTTATTAACTGACTGCACATGATGATACAGAAGCATCTTGCATGATTCAAGTGCTAACATTTGTACAAAATCAAACATGCTTGCTGTCTTGCAATTTACAAAAAGCTGTGAAAAAAAACAGTCAAAAAAGCATGCTATAAGATTTATAAATCATTAATTGGTTACAGATTTTACTTTAAAATAGAGATTTAAAGTGAAGGAGACATCATATAAGCAAAAAGAAGTGTAAGACTAAAGTTTGCATCTTTTAAACCCACATTTCAGAAGGGCTTAATTTAAAGCAAGACCTTAAAATCTGTCAAGCTTACCTCAAGAAATCTAATTCTATCACAGAGAAGTGTTGTGCAATGTACTGTCAACACCAGATATTCTACACATCAGTCCTGGAGACTGGAAGCAAAAAGAACTGATAAAACAATAATCCTGTACTGTGTGTATGTATTGTTACAGCAAATCACAATAGAAAGTGGAAAAAATTTCAAAATTTATAGTAACTTTGGTTCTTAACATTCCACACAAAACGTAATTTCTGTTTAAGTATAACTGCAATAAAAATACTCATATTGGTATGAAGTTATTTAATCTCCTAAAAGATCCCATGGAAAGTAAAACCCTTGAATCAGTAGCACAGTTTATTTTGGTATTAAAAAATCGACAAAAGTCTCTTCAGCTGGAAATTTCCCTGCATTATTTGTGCACACCCACGCTTTAAGGATGCACCTGCTGGACTCCCTAAAATTTCAGTAGCTCATACTTTTAATGACTTGGTCCTGCAATACAGACAAATTTCTCTCCTCTACTTTCTGTTACCAGTTCTTAGGCGCTGGATCTTTCATTTTTTAATTATTTGTTTCCTGGGGTTTGGCTACCTTGGAACAACTTATATATAGGTAACGTGAAGAATACTTTTAAATAGAGATAAACACTTTCAAGCTTATTTTCACACAATGCTCCAATGCTTTGAAAATCAGATTGCTCACTAAGCAGTTACATGGCCTCTTAACATGCAACAGGCACCACCTCTCCTCAGTTTTTAAGTGTAGGAATAAGATATGCAAACAATTGAAGTTCACATGTCAGTGGTTTCCCCACATGAAACCTTGCACCCCTGTGAGTGCAGAACCCAAAGAGATGATGCCAAACAAGTCGGTCTGTGCTCTGAAATCCTCTGTGGGACACAGGCCATCAGACCTGCTGCATGGCTTTTGATTTAGTGTAAAAGCAAGTTCAATTTCCACACATCAAAAAATATATCAGAATGCAGTCAAGCAAGTCTGCCAGCTCCCTTACAACACTCCAAATTTTGCATACAATTCTGTGTTCAACCCATGTTTACTGAAACAATAAATTGTAATACACCGGCAGTAGTGACTGAAACTGAATGGAACACTCAGGCTGAGCCTTCATTGAGCAAAGGCAAGGCAAGATCCAGGGTAAAACACTCCTTGAAATCATCTAGCCCAACTGCTGCAAGATGTGGAGTATGTCAAAATTTTCTTAAGAAAGAATATCCTTTGGTGTTTTGATCTTTATCTACTTTCAAGACTAACCAGCAAGAGGGGAGATCTAAGTCATGAAACAGAGAGCATCCAACAAGCTCTAGGTGATGTCCAGATGTTCTACCAAAAAATATTTTTGGTAGAATTGTCTTGTTAAGGTTTAGGGCTGGACAGGCTTCAATGTTGTCAGAGCCAGGGGAGGTTAACAAAGTTTGGGAAGAAGGATGCACCGCTGCGGACAAAGTGGGTGCCCCATAGTGCCCACAACAAATGCAGAATTTAGGGGCCACCAGGACATCCGGCAGAACTCCCAAGGTAAGGAACTCACAAATGACGATAAATCAGTAATTGTGCTGGGTAACAGGGAATGCCGGCAGGGGCAGATCCCGACCGACTCACAGAGCACCGACCCCAAAACCCCCCGGGCACACAGGAGAGAGACTGAGCACGGGATTAATGAGCACCAGAGGTGAGAGGACCATTAACCAGCAGAACACAGAACAGTGTTACAAGAACTGTGTAACTTGACGCCAACGAGCAGCAATCCCTTTGTTTATTAAAATGTATAAATAGGAAAAAGTTCTGATCGTTAGAGCGCTTGATCTGTGGATTATCTGTGGATTAACCACCCAGCGTTGTGCAACTCTGACAAGGTACTCGGTGTCTCTCTCACTGTCGGCTCGCTGCGCTGCCCGGCGGGGCAGGAGGCGGGCGGGCAGCCGCTGAGGGCCGCGGGGACGGGGAAGCCTCTCCCCAAGGGAAGCCTCCTCCCAGCCGGCATTTCCGCCGCCTGCTGTCCCCGCGATCACTTCCAGGTCGGGCTCCGGCTTCCGGCGGGACGCGGGCGCGGCCGGGCCCCGCTCGCTGCCCGCCGCGCTCTGAGGGCGGCCCGGCCGCGAGGGGGCAGCGCGGGGGCCGCGGGCGGCGCCGGGCCGCGCTCGGGCCCCGCCGGCCCCGCGGAAGATGTGGGCGCACCTCTGGGGGTTCCTGTACAGCAACTACTTTCGCTTCTGGCTCAAGTGGCTCCTGCGGCTGCTGACGGGCAAGTGCGAGCTGCAGCGCCTGCTGGGCGGCGCGGAGGCGGGCGCGCGGAGGACGCTCAGCGTAGGTAATGGAGGGGCCGGGGCCGGGGCCGCGGGGTTGCCTCGGGCAGCCACAGCATCACATAGCCCGGAAAAGAGCTCCGCGATCATCGATTAACCATTAACCCAGCGCTGCCAGACCCGGCGCTGAACCGCGTCTCCCAGTGCCACATGCACACATCCTTCAGATCTCGCCAGTTCGGTGCTTGACAGCCCTTTCGGTGGTGGCTTTGCCCTCATACCCAAGCCAAACCTCCCCTGGCACAACCTGCTGTCCCTGGTCCCCTGGGAGAAGGGCTCGGCCCCCTCCTGTCCCCAGGGCTTGTGGGGAGCGCTCAGGCTCCCCTGAGCCTGCTGCTGTCCCAGCCGTGCCTGGGGAGCATCCCCACCATGGTGCTGTCACTCTGCCTTTCATCCCACGAGAATTCCAAACCAGCGCCAGAGCCCGCTTCCTTGGCTCCTTGCTAAGGAAATTCCACTGTCGTCAAAAAGTGAATCGGAAATCATACTTCACTAGAGTCTTCCCATCACTTCGTGTATACTTTTTTACCTCCCTTTACTAAAATAATTGACATAAATGCATTTTTTTGGAGGTGAGGAAGAGTGATTTAACTTACAGTTCTGCTTGATGCAGAATTTTGATCAAAAAAGAGCAATTCAAGAAACTGCTGAACATTTTTGTGGTTTTACAATAAATTGTGGAAGTGACCATGCTTCCTTACTCTTCAGTAATAAACATGAAACAGGAAGATATTGACATATTTCTCTCCTGACACCTTTTGAAATTTGGGTTTTTTTGTACATGTAATTGATGCTTTAAAAAATCCAAATCTACTTTCAGCGTTGTACTGAAGAATTCTAAAAAAAATCTGTGTAAATTAAGACATTCTGTTACATGATAAACTGTTCATTTTAAAGTTGATTAATTTTTTTTATTACATGTATAAAAGGATGCAGAATTTTATAATGGTTACATACTGCAAGAACACTTACTGACAATTATTTAAAACAGTTCAATTTAACAGTGAAATCTACTTTTTTTCCATATTGCAGAACATTCACTGGAATCATCAAAAAATAAGGTAAGAGACAGCAGAGATGAAACTGTAATAAAACCTTTTTTCAGAGAAAGATCCCAGAAAAATAAAACCTACATTCACTTTTTGAGAGGGGCAAACTGAAGACGAGTAAAGGACAGAGAGAAGAGAACTTGGAATTTTGTGTTCTGTGTGCTGAGTTTATTTAAGGTTTCTCAAAAATAATCCCATGGCCCTTCAAGCATTTGTTTCAGTGGAATCTCAGCTTTGTTAGCTACCTATCTTCTAATTCTGAACCATTTTCTTGGCTGCACTTGTTTCAGCTGGATTGAACCTAGACCAAGCAACTCTCCAGCTTTGTGTTTATTCTTTATGCAGCTCCTATGCAAACACTGCTGTTCACAGCCTGACAAGGTACAAATCATGCTCTCCTGTAATTATTGCAGATATTTTATCTGCAGTTTGAGCCAGTGCATTGTAAGCAATTGCCTTAAACTGAGCCTTTTCCTCTTATAGCAGATAAAACACACAGCAGATCTAGAGAAGCTGAGCAATAATAATAAAGTAGAAAATGTCTTCAATCCTTTGCTGTGTTAACCACCCAGGTTTTAAGAAATGCTGTACACGTTGGAGAAGCTGAAGTGGAGAAGTGTGTCAGAGATGTAATGAAAGAAAAGAAGATTGGACAGAAGGACACAAGGTGTGTTTGGAGACCTTTCTCTGTTCTCACTTGTTTCCATGTCCTTCCAGCTGCTTCACCTGAGGCAATGTTTATATCCAACACGAGTATTCAGAATGAAATCTGAAAATGGAGTGTGGTTATGTTCTCATCAGTTCTAGAAAATAAATTGCAAAGTTTAATTCATGTGGATTTGGCCTTACTGTGTGTCTGTTTTGCAAGTCCCTTCTGTTACTCCATATTTCTAACTCGTATGATCATTGCATAAGTTGATTACAAGAACTACATCATTCCTTAGATATATTTGACAGAATATAGTGATGCCTGATATACGTTTGCATTCATCTGCATAAGTAATTAGTGAGTGACAGGGAATAATCAACATTTCTTCTTTTTTTTTCTTTTTTTTTTGCATGTAAGACTTACAGAAAGTTTGGGGGTGGGTGAAGGTACAGTGGTCAGGATGATATATGGAGTTGATTTTAGCTTTATTTTCTTTTTGCCTTTTTTTTCTTTTTATTTTCTTCCCCATAATTGAAGGCAATAGTGCAACACTGGAATCAGCTAGAGATGTTTAAAGTCCATAAGTGTAATTAACCTTATGCTGTAATTTGTAAAGGTACACATAAAGCACTTTCTAATTCTGGTGTTTACATAAGAAAGGTTTTATTTTGTAATTCAAGCTAGAATCTATGGCTGAGTAGGCCTATTTAAATCTCCTCCGTGGTGTTTTGTCATTGTTTCAGGTTTAAGACAAATTTGCATATATCCTTGCTACAGATATCAGGTTATAAAAAATTGTATTTGGATGTGGAGAACCTGAGGAAGGTCCCGTATGATTCAGAAAATGAAGAACACGAGGAACAGTTAATTGAGGTGAAATCATTTTTAAAATACATGTGCTGTTTGTTTGGTTTTTCCCCCCCTCCAAGTCTTGAAAGAACTTATTGGTAGCATTCTTACCAGCTGGCCTGTTTAAAGCTCTTTTCTACTTGCAAACTGCAAACTGCAGAAATGACACATTCAAATAAAACCTCAAAGAAAAAAACTAGGGTTACATGCAGTGGAGATATTTTGTGTGAAATCAGACATAACAATATATATGTAGAAAAATTAGTTTGTGATACATCACTGAAGAATCACTGCTAAAAAGATTTATGACCTTATGCACACGTCTGACTTTGTAAATTATTAAAATATTACTAAATTAAAAAGACACTAATTTTTTCTTATTACTGCATCCCAGCCAATATCAAGGAAGATAGTTTGATGCTGGAAGATAAAACTTCACAATTATCTCAGCTTGCTGTGGAAGCCCCAGCACTGACATGTTAAACGAGTATTCATTGAGAATTCACATTTCAGTTCATAGCTGAAATGATGCATGAATTAATTTCTGCAGTGAAACAAGTCTTTATTTCTTCAGTATTCATTGAGAATTTATATTCCAGTTTATAGCTGAAACGATGCATGAATTAATTTCTGCAGTGAAACAAGTCTTTGTTTCTTCAGTATTCATTCAAACGAGTATTCATTGAGAATTTATATTCCAGTTTATAGCTGAAACGATGCATAAATTAATTTCTGCAGTGAAACAAGTCTTTGTTTGTTCAGTATTCACACATCTCTGAATGGTTTGTGGTGTGCAGCAGCCAGTGTTCTGAGTGATGTGGAACACCTGGGCAGCATTTCATGGCAGTCTGTCTGTGCAGCTCTGGAATTTGCTGATGCCCCACGAGAACCTGAGGGCCAGGATCAGCAAGCAGTGGTGTGACATTGGCTTCCAGGGAGATGACCCCAAAACAGACTTCAGAGGAATGGGGCTGCTGGGCCTGGTCAACCTGGTGTAAGTCAAAAGAAGGATTTCATTCTTTTTCTAACCGATTTTCAATGTCTGGCTTTTCTCTCGTTAGTGCTGTTTGTAATGAAAACTGAGGAAAGTATTATGTTCAGCATTTCTAGTGGCTGCACGTTGTAAACCTGCTGGGTAAGGACAAGAAGTGAGGGAAGGGACAGAAATTTGCCCAGGACACTTTATTTTGGTGTTGCCTTATGGTAGAGTCAATAGGTTGTACCTAACTTGTCCAAAGCTTTAAAAATTCCTACTGTAATGAAAAATAGACAAGTTTACAAATCTTTGCTAAGCTAACTTTTTGGACCAGGTTGAACTTGATGTTCAGATCACAATGATATGTTTTTTTTACAGTATTAGACAATCTAATAGGTAGAACTTCATGTCTGTATTGTGACTAATTATTACTCAGAGCAACTTTAAATGGATTTGGTATGACCATCACATTGTTTTCTAAGACCTTCTATTAAATAAACACTGAATAATATAGTTTATTTTGCTGCCTTTTCCATGGTTTTCATTTTGTGCCATTTTCCAATTAAAAGCTAATTTTCACCTTTAGTTTAAAGGTACAGATTTTAATGTTGACATGAACACAGTATTTTTTTTTCCAAAGAATTTAAAATAATATTTTACACCAACAGGTATTTCAGTAAGCATTACACCAACGAAGCTCGTCAGATCCTTTCTCGCTCAAATCACCCAAAGCTGGGGTAAGTCACTCTGGAATTTTTTCTGAATTTCTAGAATTTTTTCTACATGTGTCCAGAAGGTAAAGAGGAAAATACATGTGTGGGCTTTTTCCATTGAAGAATGAAAAAAAGGGTTAAAATAAAAAGGTGTGAGAAACCAGACAAAGAAAGCAATTTCTAGCTGGGAACTAAGTGCAGATTTTTTTTTCCCACAGAATAGATTTGTTGGGGCAAAAATGTTGCAAAATATCATCTTTATTTAACACAGTAAATGCCTTTAGCGTTGTAGGTAGTTTTATTTGCAGTGGATTTAGATTACATTTATAAATTCAGACTTGTTTTTCACCTTCTTACTGATTTGATTACCTCTTAATCCTTTTTTTCCCTCTAGGTTTCTGCTATGTAATAAGTATTTACAACCAGGTGGTTTGTTTGTTTAAATTTGTTTCCAGAAGCTTTGCATATTTAAGCATTTTGCTGTTTTTACAGAGAAATATGCTCTCAGACCAGTCAGATATAATAATCTGATCTGTCTAGCTCGTTGTTAACTTGATGACCTACCAAAAACCAGGAGCCCTTCATGACTTTGATTGTAAATGACATCACCCTGTGCAACTCTATATCATGAACAGGATATGTGAGACATTTTGCTCAATTACATAATTGGTAGAAATTAATTAATTTTTACTTCTTCTTCCTCTACAAACACTTGTTGTTTAACAATTTCTATTGTAATACTTTTTATACCATGCAACAGAAAACCAGATTCTTTCAGCTCGAGCAACAGGTTGAGATAGAAATTCCATTTACACTGCAGCAATGTTTTTCACATCCAGTTTTTAATATTCCAGCAGCTCTGAGGATTTCAAATGAATAAGTTGGAGTCAGTTGATTAGCTTTGCCATCTCAATATTACTTTTACAAGTATTACAGAAGAATTGTGGCCTGTCAGAGCTGTCCTAGAGCAGAGTGTGCCAGGGAACCCTTTCAGCCTCCCAGGTTATTTTGTAATGCCATGATTTGTGTTGCAGGTACTCCTATGCCATAGTTGGGATCAACCTGACAGAGATGGCATACAGCCTGCTCAAGAATGGGGCTTTGAAGGGTCATCTCTACAACGTGGTGTGGGGCTTGCCACAGCTGGAGCACTTCCATCAGTTTTACTGTGAGTACCTGCAGCTGCTCTAGGGCTCCTTGGAGTGCATTTCCAATTTTTGTCTCATTAGCCAGAGCAAGCTGTTTGTCTCCTGTATTGGAAATTGCTTATTGTTGCCTAAACTTTGTGCTGCAGAATTGTACATTTAAGGATAATTTCTGTGGCTTTCTATATTTCAGATATTCCAGTCTGAAAACTCACTGGTTGCAGATTCATTTTTTAATTTATTATTCAAGCATCCAAAAGGTTGCTGTAGATCAGGATGGGACAGTCCTTGTTTTCAGGGGTTGAAGATATCTAAAGGAGCACTGTAGGACTGGCTGTGTTTTATTTTCTTCACAGGTTATCTAGTTTATGAGTTTGACAAGTTCTGGTTTGAAGAGGAACCAGAAAGCATTATGCACTTCAACCAGTACAGAGAGAAATTCCATGAAAAAATTAAGGGACTTCTCCTGGATCACAGTGTGGTACTGACCTTACAAGATACAAAGAAACCTTAATTCCTCTGCAGTACATGAGGTTCTGTATTAAAAATTGAGTGATGCATTTGGATGGATGGAAATTTTCTGTGTTTCACCAAAAACTGTCTAACAACAGAACTTTTTTTTTTTTACCTTAAGAAAAAGAAAATTAGCAAAATTCAGTTAGGGAAGCTTGGACAATCAACCTCTGTTTACAGGTATTTTTATGCTATTCTCCAAAGGGCAGCTTTTTGAAAAAGGAAACAAAACCCAACCAACAAACCAACACAAAAAACAAACCACAAATCTCAAGAACCTCTGCATTGCTTACTTTTACATTTTCTTTTCTACTTCTTGGTGCAGAAACGTGAAGCAGACATTTATGCTGCATCCTATTTTCTGTGAATGGGTTTGACTGTTAATGGTCTTTTAAAAGCCAGTTTAAGTTGTGCTGTTCAAATTTGAATTTCAATTCCAACCTTCTAATGTCATGGTTGAGGTTCAGCTTTTAGTTGAATTGTTGTGGTTTTAGATTTTTTGTGTTCTTGTTCCTTTATATGTCGTTGATCATTCACTCAACAATGTTAAATTTCTTTGTAATTAAGAGGTCCTCAGAGGAGATGTATAAACAAATTATTTGTTTATAGTTTTGGAAAAGAGGCTTCATCCATCAGCATATTGTATTCTAGTACTTCCTAGAAATTACTTCTGGAAAAGGAAGTTTATCTGTGGATTTGTACCAGCCAATTCCTATGCTTGAAATAAGTTGAGTTTGCAAACAAACAAAAAGAACCACGTGTCACCAGCATGAGGGTAAGATCCTCAGGCTAAAGCTACTCTTTTAAAAGTATTCCTAGTGTAAAAAGTTTGGATTCTTTCTGATCTGACTTCAGATGATGAGAATGATTGACTCAGAATCTGTTGTCAGCCCTTTCTTTTAGCAGCTAAGGGGGTGTTCTTAGTGGGAGGTACAACAGATTGACTTTAGCCCTTTTATAAATTAAAAAAAAAAATCTTTATTGCAGCTGCAATCCTTATTTTGTAAAAATAAATTCCCATCTGAGTACAAGTCTAAAAAAGATGGATTTTCCATGGAAGGGATGCAGCTTTGATGTGTTCCTTGTCTTGCCATCCTCAGACAATCTAATAGATAGAACTTCATGTCTGTATTGTGACTAATTATTGCTCAGAGCAACTTGAAATGGATTTGGTGTGACCATCACTTTGTTTTCTAAGTCCTTCTATTAAATAAGTGCCTTCTGCTGTTTTCAATCAGCTTTTTATTTTGAGTCTTCTAACTAGATCACAGCCTTAGAAACTTGAGTCATTTGAGAAAGATTTTTTCACCTTCTACCTAAATGGTTCACAGTGGCACAAAATTTGTATGTTATACAAGCTTTCATGGATTTTTTTTTAATCATCTCAGGTAAACTAGTTCATTTCTAGTCAGTGACTACTCCAGAAGAGATTCCTGAAGAATATAAGCATTGAACACAATGAATGGAAGCATGAGGGAAAAAAAAAAAAAAAAAGACAAACCCTGTTTGTAATGAGTGTTGTTACACTCCTTAAGTGTGAAATATAATATGGAATACTGCATTTCTGGGAGATCATCAGAGCCCACCTGGACACAGCCCTGAGGGGGCTCCTGGTCCCCAGAGGAGCCTTCCCACCCCAGTCATTCTGTGAGTCTGGGCTGTGTTCCTCTGCATCCCCCCTGTGCTCCCAGTCCCTTAAATTCAGGGATCTGCTGCCTGACCAGGGCACACAGCACGTGTGTGTGGGGGAACACACTTCTCTTGTCTTTTTATGAGCTGCAGATGGGAGTCAGGCAAGGTGAGTGTGTTCAGGGTGGGGAAGGGTTCAGCCTCACCTCTGCTGGCTTGGTGCTGTTCTACCAATATAAGAAAACCCCAAAACCAGCAACTCCAGCACTGTGAAGATGTACACAGGGAGAGGATTTGTGGTTTGCCCTGGCTTGTAAACTGAACAGATTAGATCCAGATTAGATCCAGACTGACAAAAGGAGGCCCAGATATTTGCTGCTCCCCTGGATGTGATCCTGGAACACTCCCCAGTGAAGAGCTGGGGTGCTGTGGTGCAGCTCTGTTTCTCTGAGCTTTGCAGACCCTGGACATGCCAAACATCCAAGGAGGGAAGTGGAAAGTGGCCCAGGTGTCACTTTCCAGCCCCATCTTCTGTTGAGTTTGTCTGCATTAGTAACTTTCTCTACTGCTTGTAGATCTCCTTTGCAAGCAGAATTGAATTTTTGAATTCCTTGAACCTTTGAATTCCAGAGGTGATCCCAGTTATGTTTGGCAGCAGCAGCAAAGGAGATGCTATTTGTTTTCATCTTCTGCCTGCCAGCTAGTTATAAATTGGTTTGAGCCATCTCTAAAGGCTCCCCTGAGCTATGTCTGCAAGCTTTGTGTTCTGTTTTTCCCTACAGTTGCAAAATTCATCTTCCAAATTCAGTTTCAGCACTGAAACTTTCACTGGGCTCCTTGTTCTCCAGGAGACTGACATTTAACTATTGCTGAGGCTTCTAAAGCCCAACCACAGAGTCTCAGGGTTCCTATCACACACCTGAGATGTTTTAGTGTTAGATGTAGTTCAAGCTTTTCATGAAATGCATCTTTGCTAGTTTTTTTTTCTTCTTAAATCAGTGGGTGATCTGGGAAGTGAGCTGTGGCAGTGAAGCCAGCCATCATCAGGTGAGTGAGACATAAGGGAATGCATTAATTTGCATGCAGTAATTAAGGTGAATGTTGATCTTAGGCTCCAGTGCACCTGCCCAGAACCAGTTGGAATTTGCATGTGGATTTGTGTGATCAGCTAGCCCAGTAATTGTGTCTAGGAGTCACTCACTAGGTGTAGACTAATACTGGCTGTCCCTGTGTGCACCCCTGGTAGGTTAACTGTATATGGTGGTAGCTAGAAAATGTATTGAAATAGGTGAAATTGTGTTTAGAGGAGGCAAGGACAAGGGTTTACTAGTCAGTGGTATTTTATGCTAACTCTGTTGTAATGTGACAATCCTAAGGTGATGGAAGACTGGAAATGGAGGTAGGCCACTTTTCTGCAAGTTGATAGAATCTTCAACATCAGAATTTGTTGCTCACAGGTCTTAAAAACTCAGTAAATTATTATTTATTAACCATCATGTTTTAAATACAGATTATCTTATTAGAACTTGCAAGTGCTGGTAGTTTTCTAACTTGCTGCCTCTTTAAAACATTCACTATGTGAAAGCTTTTATGCAACAGTAGTAAAAAATAATTAAAACTGGAGAAAAGGTGGTTTTCTAAATTTGTTGTTGTTCCTGTAGCAAATGTTTTAACAAACTACCTTGACTTTTGTTGATTAGTGTATGCTTGAAACATGGTGCCACTCTGTGAACAAATTAATCCTGAGACAAGCAGAAGTTTACCACAAGCAAATGTAAAATCTAGTCTTTCATTAAGTAAACATATTGTTTCAGAGGTAAGGAACTTGACTGGAAAGCCATGTGAAGACAGTGTTACATAGGAAGAAAAACAATCTTTTCAAACTGGCTGTGCTTCAGGCAGCTGATACAAGAAAATACAAGAATTTTGTCCTAAAGAACAGTAAAAGGGCCAATTTAAACACCCCAGGTAAATAGTTTCAGACTTCAAGTCTTTGAAAAACAAAAATGCAACATCAAACAAAACAAAAAGCAATCTTGAAAAATGCAACAAAAATTAAACACACACACCCAGCTCCATTGTTTTCCAGATTTTCCGTCCTAGTTGAACTAAAATTGCACAAAAGAAGTGACAGCCTTGTTTTAGGAGTTCTGATGAAAAGTTTGTGTTTAGTTAGGTGGGAGCTGAGCAATCAGCATCCTGCACAGTAGTGCTAGTGATATGTGGTGAAGGTGTAGCCTGTGTTCCCCCTGGCATTGCTGTGTTGCTGTAGTGCCATGGTCACCTTGTGCCATTCCAGATCCTTTCTTTCTCCTTAATTAACAACAACCCAGCCCAAGACAACTCGTGGGCATCTTCTTCTTATGACACTGTGCTTAGACAGCTGCATACTGGTAGGAATTCCTGTTTAGCACAATCCAAAAGCAATAATGTGTACTGTGATGTCTGTGTGATAGAGATGTTTACAATGGTAGCAAATAAAGAACGGGTTAGTCCAAAATATTGTCAGCACTCGTGTCTTTGGCCTGCTGGAAAATGGAATTTTCAGTTTCATGCACCTGCACTGGGATATGAGTGAAAGCTTTATCCTGCTTTGTTCTTCCCCCCATCCTAACTTGGTCCAGCTTGCCAAGAGCTCCTTGGTTCTCAGTCCTGTGTCACACATGGGTGCTGTGCTCTGCTGCACGTGGTGGGGGTTTATTACTGCCTCATTTCAGTTGCTTTTAAAATCTTCACTTCAAAAGAAGCTCTGTCTCAAGCTTAAAACAAAAAAATTAAAAACAAATCCACAACACAAAAAAAGCCCCCACCAAACCCAAATTCCCCTAAAACTCCACAACAATGACTTTATTTGAAGGACCTGGAGTTTACTCTCAGAGGAACTCAAAGTCTGAGCAGTTTTGCTCAGGAGGAACAAAGAGAACAACTCTGGAGATAGAAACCCTCAAGTATTGCTGGTTTTGGTTTTTTTCAGACTCCCTATCTTCTGGCATGCCTTCATACAAGCTATGTTCAATAATTTGCTTGGGGTTTTTTAGTTTATTTGTATCTCTCAGGCAGCCTTTATTTCTCCTCCTGAATTCTGAACAAATGCTTCTATTAATGTACTGAAGTGCCATTCCATGAGAACTGCAAGATCTCATCCACAGTGAGTTTTTATTTCTGCAGAAGCACAGAAAGGCCTTGCCCCTACAGGAGCATCCCAGTCCTCCAAGCTCCCAATGTCAGATTGATCAATTCTGCAAATGTGTTCTTTCAGAAAATAGGAAAAACAAGCAGCTTTTCAGGAAATTTAAACTGAGATATTGAGTACCACAGGAAAGAGAAGGACCAAATATTAATTGTCTTCTGAAGGGACATACTTTAGAGATATCTGCCACCATTTATCAGGACATCTTGCCCTGCTGCTAAGGCTGACCAAGCTGGATTTCACAGCTTGTATTCCCAGCTCTAAGCCACTCTTGCACAGCAATGCTGCTGCTATCAATGTTCTATTTTTAACCATTTTCCAGTGTAAAGTTCACTGCCATATTTTTGTTGTTATTTGCTGTCAGGCCCATTTCTAGCTTTAGTATTGAGTAAATCCCACACCAGCCTCCACCATCTGAGCTTGACACAACACCTGACTTCTCCTGAAGCTCCAGCACCACTGTGTAAGAACTCACAAAGTGCCTCTCTCTTTGCAACAGCTTGGATGTCATTTTTCCAGCAGGTTCAGTACATCACATAATGAGCTTCTTACCTGTGTAACACAACTCATATAACAAAAATGTTTGCAAGTCTCAACCCTCATCTCTAACACATAGAACTCAGGAGCTGCAAGATGCTGGAGTGAAGGAGGGAAGTACCACAGAGCTTCCAGGTGTTACCAGCTTCTGACTAAGCTGGAAGACACACTGGAAGAAAAGCCATAAAGAAATAGTATTCTCAAATTCTTTTTGAGAATATTTTTGTTGTTATTTGCTGTCAGGCCCATTTCTAGCTTTGCTATTGAGTAAATCCCACACCAGCCTCCACCATCTGAGCTTGACACTACACCTGACTTCTCCTGAAGCTCCAGCACCACTGTGGAAGAACTCACAAAGGGCCTCTCTCTTTGCAACAGCTTGGATGTCATTTTTCCAGCAGGTTCAATACATCACATAATGAGCTTCTTATCTGTGTAACACAACTCATATAACAAAAATGTTTGCAAGTCTCAACCCTCATCTCTAACACCCAGAACTCAGGAGCTGCAAGATGCTGGAGTGAAGGAGGGAAGAAAAGCCATAAAGAAACAGTATTCTCAAATTCTTTTTTTTTTCTTTTAGTAGTGGAAGTTCTGTGTAAAATAACCTTCAAAAAGCTCTAAAATAGCAGCCCCAACTGCACTCTACAGAATAAATACATTGCATCTCCAAGCACAAGACACAGCTCTTTAAAGAAAAATGTTTTGGAGCTGTGTCCTGTGTGTCCCCAGGGGTGTGTGTAAGCTTGCTGATAGGCTTAAATTCACTTTAACATAACAGACACCTTAAAGAGAAATATTGTAGGGATCTGCAGACTTTTAAAAAGGTCAGTAGTCCACTTCAAGATGTTAATTCTTAGTGCTGGAGACTTCCATGAGAGCTTATTCAGCTGCCAGACATTGTAATAAAGCCCCCACTCTGGCTTTGGTTTCTTAAATTCAGACAAAGTAGTAGCATTCAAAATGGTGATCATGGCTTCAGATTAATCTCATTATTTGATAGATGTGCAAACCCACCCACAGCCACAGCAGAAAGGCCACAGTGCTTTTTCATATTGTCACCAGCACACATACCAACTGTAATAAATAATAATAAATAATAATGTAATAATGTCTGTGTAATAAAGCACAGCCACCTCATTCTCCCTCTAGCATGACTTTAATAGTTAAAAATCAAATCTGTGCAGAGTGGACTTTATTTGTTCACATTACCTATCTGTGGTTAAAAACCACTTAATCTGACAGTTTAAAAGCATTCTTTTAAAACAAAAGAATTAAACATAGCTTGTGCTAAAAAAATCTGCAAGTTACGTGGATGCAGTATTATACAGGAGTATAAAAATCAACAGTATTCTACAGAAAATGTTCTCAAAACAGCAAATAAAGATTAGGCATGTAGGCATGATCCTGAAACAAACAAATACGAATTAAAAAACAGCTAACAAAATGTAAAAAAAAAATCCCAAATACCTGTATAAAAAAGCAAGGATTCAAAGTGCAGGTGCTCCAGTTTTCATTTTAACACATTATTCAGTAAGTCAATACAGGATACTATTCATTTCATATAAAGTGACAGTGTTCTCAGAAAGATTTAAACATTCAGTTACATTATCTTGCAGATTTCTTTTCATTACTGCTGCTTTACACTGTAGTAAATTAAGACCTATGCAATACAGGCTTTTATTTTCTTAATCTAACAAGGATATGATAGGTTGGTGGTAAAGGTTAGTTTTAAGAACTAAGCTATATATGTGCTGTAGATCCAGCCTTAGAAGCAGATATATATATAAATACTTTTTTTTTCCCCCTAAGCTTTTAAAAACAGACTTCAAATTTTGAAAAGAGACTCTACCAATCTGTTCTGGGACCTGCTTACACTGTCCTTGGAGAACACCAGCAGAGCTTCCAAGCACAGGGGTCAGGAACACAGCCCTGGGCAGGCTCATGCTGGAGATCTTCCCTTGGTGGCCCCAGCTGGGAAAGGGCTTTCTCCCTGCTGAACCCAGGGAAAGGCAACTGGGCAGAAACCACCACATTCACCCACATCTGCCTCACGTGGTGGACAGGTTGGCATGGACTTGTCACCTTCACTTGAGCATACCAGTCTCAGGCACAGCAAGTTAGGTGTCACTGAAGTGGTCTTTCACATATTCAGAAAAGTAAAATCAAAGCATTCCTCTTTGGAAAAAAAAACCTAAATAAAATTATGATTCAAGAATGTTGCCTGGAACTTATTTTCACCTGAGGTCCTTTTCAGTTGACAGTGTCCCTTTAAATTTTAGGTTCTTCCCATTTTGTTGGGCTTTTTTCCTCCCCAAGCATCAGATCCCTATATATGCCTATTTTAAAAATGCTCGTAAATATTGGCATTAAGTTTACATTTAGAAATTAATAACTAATCTTTACCATTATGCACGGACAGCAATATTAATAATACACACACTTCACTGACAAGCATTTTTTTTTCTGCATTTTGAATAAAATTTCCATGTGTAACATTTCCCACAGAAAGAGTGATTATACTTGAAGATAATTATGTTTGCACCCCAACGTTTTCACATTAGTGAAAACAACTACGCTTTGAAAATACCAGGGCCTCCGCCAGGTACTAATAAATAGAGAATAAAAAGAAACGACGAAATAAAAAACCCGCCTGCCTTTTATCCCGACATAGTAGAGATTTCGTAGTCGCTGGCCGAGGTTATGGGCTTGCCCCTCATCCTGGCGTTTTTGGCGTTGGTGATCCTGGCCATCATGGACACGGGCTTGTCAAAGTACCTGACGAGCGCGGGCTCGGTGAGGAGGGAGGCCAGGAACTGCTCGAAGGTGATGGCCCAGTCCCTGTCGATGCTGGTGCTGCGGCGCAGGGCCGGGGCGCGGCCGCTGCGCACCAGCACCGTGTCCTCGCCGATGTCCTCGCAGTGCAGCTTCTCCTCCTCGTGCGAGCCCGCGCTCAGCACCGAGTACGACGACATGGAGCTGTCGTCCTTCGTGTCGTCGTCGGAAATGAGCATGGAGGAGCAGGCCCCGTTGTCCCTGGGAGAGGAGTCCTCCAGCTTGATGTCCTCCATCTGCATGCCCAGGCTGCCCTCGGTGCCCGCGGCCTCCTCCTCGCCGGGCACGAGGCCGCCCCGGAACGCCTTGTGCTGCTCCAGGGGCTCCTTCTTGTGGAACAGCTCGGCCTGGGCGGCCTTGCTGCAGCCGCTGCCGTCTGTGTCGCCGGGGGGCTGCGTGCTGAAGAGCTTCCCCACCTCCCCGATCTCCAGCAGCAGGCTGGTGACGGCGGCCGTGGCGTGGTACAGGTCCTGCTCGTTGGGGTCCTCGCTGAACATGTTGTACATGGTCTTGCACAGCTCGATGAACTGCCCCTAAGCACAGCAGGGAGGAACGTTAACTAGAGCGGGAAAAGGTTGTGCTGACATCTTCCAAAGCAGTTTGGAAACACTGGGATTGAGGCAGGACATAGGAGTTTATGTGACCGAAGTGAAATTTGAAATAATGCAGGTGCAGTCTAGGAAGCATTTTCTATGACTGGGCAGTCATGTATGTAGCATCTCTAAAAGGTATTTAGAATGAATTATTGGATGTTTTGTGCAACACACCACAAACACACTTCTCCGCAGCCACAGGAGGGCAGCACTGAGACACCTGGCATTGATTTTGGTGGATTTTCTTGTAGGAACGACGCTGAGTGTAACGAAGGGTTTGCTAAAACTGATGGGAAGCAATGAAAAATGAAGTCCTGCAGCACTTAGCTGACAGGAGTAACTTAGCTGGATACAAGTATCTGAAATTCAAAACTGATAAATTAGATGGGAAGATTTGCTCAGGGCTACCTGAAGTAAGAATCACTGTTCTACAGGAAATAAAACTTCCCTACATGCTCTGGAGGAAAGAGCTATCCCAGTGGGGCTCCTCCTCCTCAGCAGCTGTGGATCTGAGGGGATTGAGAGCAGCAGTACAAATTACAAAAAGTAAAATACTACCTTCAGCTTATGCTTATTAAACATTAAGAGCTGGCTGGTGATACTCAGTGTCACATCCTTCATCTAAAGATCAAAATAATATGTTTTACCATTCCTGTATGTGTGTATCTCATTTTTGGGATGTTTTGGGAGCTGAATGCCAGCTAAAAGTATTTTGTAAACAATAAACTTCTGCAATCAGCTGACTGATTGCAAAAAAGTAAAAAAGTAAAAAAGTATCTGCTCAAAATAAAACCTCTGTTCAGTGTTAATACATTGAATATTTAGAGATATGTGAAGAAAGTTTAAATTTAATGAAAAGTGGCAGCATTAGTACCTGATTCAGCTTGGGTAAGTCCTTTGTGTTTTTTGCTTTGGATTTATTCTCTTGGCTCCACATTCTCAGGTAATTCCGATTCTCTTGTGAGCTCTTCTTGCCTGTTGCCAACAAATTACCCAGAGATGGAGGAAAAAGTCCATGAAGAAACCTCAAATTATTACCTTTATCCCCCATTTTCAAAAGGAGCATCTTTACATGAAATGAAGATGTAACTCACAAGGAGACATGGAGCATACCTTTGTCTGTTTTCAGACTCACTGTCACAAACCCATCATCCACTCCATGCCTGTTCCTGCTGTCTAGGCCAACAACTAGGAAGTGGAGGGGCAGGGGGAGAGAGAGATCAGTGTGGGTTTAGATACAGACATTGCTTTCATGTGTACAGTGCAAAATAACAAAATGCTTAAAATATTTACAAGCTCTGCAAAAAAAGCAGAGTAAAAATTACAGGTATAAGTTATGGCTTTGTTTACCCTTAAACCTGCCCATAAATTCAATTTAATTCATACTATCACTACTTAGGCTGGGATAACCTCAGGTTTTGTCCACATAGCACAATGATTAACCCATGCTGACACAACACACCTCCCAGCATGATACATGTTTGGTGATTATATTAGTGCATCCTCTTTTGCCTCTCAGGACTTGAAATTGCCATTTCTAGACTATTAACTCTTACCTGTATTTTCAAACAACTTTCCTCCCACTTATAACCTGAAGGATGGGTTGTATTTTTCTTGAATCAAAAAGAAATTTCACATCAAACATAACAAGAAAGGGAAAGCCAATAAAGCAGAAGTGATGAGACCCTGGCTCTCGTTAGGGCACATGAGATTTCAAAGTGCTGAACTACATTTTGATGTATCCTTTGCTCTTGGTGTTTTAGAATGTTTTGAGCTCTGATCCAAATACATCTTGAAAGCCAATCTATTTATTCTTGTTCTTCATTCTACTACAACACATGGAGTTATTGTAAAAGCACTTCTGCAATGCACAATTCAGGGGGACTCTGAGGGTACACATGCCTGCACCTCTCAGGATATCAACACATATACAAATGCTTCATAATACTTTTTACAGAGAATACTTTGCTAACAAAGTTGAATCCAATTAAAAAGCAGCTCCCTAAAAAGATATGTTGATTGAAAAGCATCACCTCATCTTCTCATGCCAAAGATAAAAGATGCCTACCATGTGTGCAGTCTGGTGTGATGTCCTCAAAAAAGTACTGAGTGGCTTCAAAAGCAGAGTCTGGCTCTTCTTGCTCAGGGGATGGATCTAAGCAACACAGTAAGAGTCTTTCATGAAAAATTTCACCCTTTAATTAAAAACTGAAAGATATTTCCATTTAGAATGTAGATTTCTAGAAGGAGAAGTAGAAGAGGGTGTGATGTGCTAGGAATCATCTCTTTTTAACTCTTCACTGGACCTGAATTGTCTCCTTCCCAACATCCAATCCTGTATCACAAGGGGCTCTTTGCTTCTAGAGGCTGGCTTTCCCATCTTCCCACCCACTTCCATCACTTTCTTCTGTACAGCTCAGTGTGTCCTAAGCAGGGTTTGCCCCCTTTCCTGCCCTGGAATAATCTGTCAGCATTTGGAATGAGCTTGCCAGTCCCCAGATATGAGAAACTGCACTCTTAAAACCAGATATTTTTGGTAATAGTCCAATGTATTTTTTAATTTGAAGTATTTTCAGAAAGTATTTGAAGTATTTTTTCCTATTTAAATTACTGAATCACTCAGGCCTACCTCCAAGCAAAACCAGCTGGAGCAACCAGCCATGCTCAGAGCAGACAAAGGGGAATGTGCTCTCAAAGTTTTTACAAGAATTAAACTACCCAAGCAGTGGCAATGCTCAGTAAGGACAGCAGCAGTTCTTTATGGCATGTGGGTGACACAGTTCCAGCAGAGGATTTTCAGAACTGTTCTGAGGTGTTTCCATCCCCTCTCCACCCTGACCTGCTGCTCTCACTCAGCTGAGCCCAGCTCTGCACAGCTCCCTGGAAAACACATCCATGAAATGACCTGGAGCTTCTCCCTGCCAACAGCTGTGCCAGCCAGAGGGGAAACCAAGAGGAAAGCCTGGGGACAGAAATGAGGAGCCAGGACATGCAGGAACATTTCAAACTAGCTTAATTTTCCAGCTCTGAAATGGAGGGCATTGTGGTAACATTTGTTGGAGAACACTGGACTTATGCCTGGAGGATATCAACCCCAGCTAACAGGCAAGAGACATTTATATTTCTATGTTTGTGGAGGGAGGAACTGAGGGCTCTGAGGGTGCTTTCAGACTTTGCAAATCTGTCTGGTTAGAGTAGAAGCTTCCTCATTTTACTGCTGCATAAACAGATACAGTAATTCCCCCAAATTAATTTTCAATTGGGAAAGCCAGTCATAAACAACTCTGCTCCAAATTCCTGTTCTCAGCAAAACAAGAGCTATTTTAACATCATTTACTTACCAGGCAAAACATGCATTTTATACAGCAGCTTCAGCTTCTCTGTAAGATCTCCATGGCATGCTGCACCTGAACAACATTACAGGCAGTACATTACATTACTGGTCAGCTCTTTGTGCCACTTTATTTGTCATTGCCACAATAACAGCTGCTACATTCACTCTGGGAAGAACTGGACCCCTTTAAAGCTCAAGATCATAAGGCACTCACTCGACTTCACACAGTAAAAACAGACAAATCTACCCTGAATTTTGTACTTCAATCTCGGGTCCTTTTTTAAATGCCTATTTCATAAAACTCTGTCTATGGTTATGGTATTATCACTCAGAAAGGCCTCCAGCTGGAACTTAACAAGTCCTTTTTTGTGTGGAATTCAAACTTTCTGATCTGAGGATCTAATAACAACATCACATGTCTCAGAGTAGCAAGATATTTACAAAAAAAAAACAAAAAAAAAAGATAAATTCAAATAAACAGCATTAATCACAGCTTAGCCATGGGCTAAATTGATGTTCAGGCAATGCTTTCTAGTGATTTTTCCATATCAAGCCCTTTACTTGTTTCTGGTCTACACTAGAATTAGCTGTATGAAACCCCAGAGGTCTGTTGTAGTCTCTCCTTCCAATTAATTAAATGGACAGTAGTTAATTTTCAAGTAACTAAGTAACAGATAATCAGACTTTTTCATACGTCTCACTCTTTGGGACATACCATCCATGTCCTCAAAACTTCCCCTAGAAGTTAGTTCATTTATTTATGGATGGCATGTCCCAACAAGTGAGACTTGCCATCCATAAATAAATGAACTAACTTCTACTAATTAGATTGTGCAGAGATTAATTTTACCTTACAGGTGACTGTGTCATTGTACCTCTGCTATGCAAACTACAGAGTGTGGTGTGGCAAGTACCAACAATCACAGCCTCAGGTAAAGCTTAACACTCCAATAAACACAGATGTTAGGCCCAAAAAAAAACTGAGCACAACTACATTGGCCATTTTGCTTTCAACATGGTCCTTTTTGAGCACAAAACCTCATGATGCTCCCATCTGGTGCATCACACCATGCAGATAATGCATTCTCTCTCTGGTAAGAGCAACATGACAAGACCAAAGGACAGAATGGGCTGCACTCCTGCCCCCTCCATCAACAGGGAACTGCAAAATAGGATTCAGGACACAGGGAGACACATGTAGGCTTGTTGCTTTCTTTGTCCCCTGATTTGAAGAGAACTGAAAATCTCCATAGCTACAATTTGAGAAAAATTTGTATGTGCTCCTGATGCACACTTTTCCCTCCTCCTGTTGCATCCCTTTTCCTTTTTGCTCAAAATTAGGAAGAATATTGCCAGCAGGTCAAGAGAGGTGATCCTGCCTCTGAAAGGAATGGAGAATTGGTGAGGTTACCACTCTGCTTCTTGAATATCCTCCTGCATTCTGTGGCTGAAAAAACCCTGCTTGCAAAAAAGAAAAAAAACAAATACACTCAAGTGCTCCTTGCAAGACACAGCCTCCACAGTGCTGACCCTGCCAGGAGGCTGTGCCAAGCCCTGCAGCCAGCAGCAGCCACTGGAGAATGGGGAGCTGTGTGCTCTGAGAAGGGAATACTGCAAAAACATGATGGGAGGCAGGAGCCCACCTGGAACCCGTGCAGAGATCTCTGCAGCTCACTCACAGCTGTCATGCTGTAATCCAGTGTGCTACAGGAGTGCAGGGCAGCTTTGTCAAGAGTGAGTAACTTAAAGAGCTCCTAACCAAGGCTGAAAAGCTGCACAACTCACTAACCAAGGCTGAAAAGCTGCACAACTCATTGGGCAAACCACTCCTATATTTGGACTATATTATTGTAACAGGGCACACAGTAAACATAAAGAATACACCAGGTTATTCCATCTTTGCTCAGCTGAGGAGGCCCTAGAGGCACCTCAAGTGGGAGGTTCTTGAGCTATTGGTGTAGGGACAATGAAAAAGAAATGGAATGATTCAAAGTCCTGGGGCATGGTGAAATATGCTCAAACAGGTCCCATTGTTCTTTTGTTGACTGTGTTGTCCTTCTTACCACTCATGTGCTTCTCAACTGAAAAAGGTGTCAGCAGATTGATTTACTTTTTAGGGGAATAAAAAAAGAAGGCTTTCAAATTACACCACACTGGGCTTAGTTTCTGAAAAATAGGAGATTTCAGAATGAGCACATTTGATTGTTTTGCCCATTGAAGATTTTAGTTCAGTCATGTTGGTTATAGCCACATCTGTGCATTTTACATTCATTTCTGTTTACAGTGCTCAATACTGGCCCTTGTTCTTATTACTCATTACTGGTTCCAAAATTTGCTGTCTCAATCAATAGCTGGTTGAGTGTTACTGACAGCATCCTGGAAACTGGAAGAGTAGTTAATTTCTGGGTCCTCAAAAGGCCCCAGTGTGTTACATGGACCTCAAATACAAATCACTGCATCACAGGACACACTGGGATTTTTGGGGTGCTGTGAAAGGGAGGTGTGCAGCCAGTTTTACTGTCAGACCTGTTTTGCACTTACCAGAGAACAAGTGCTGCTACTTCTGTACAGAGGTTTTAATGCAAGGCTGCATTTGGAGCCCTAATGCTTAAACATATTGTTAATTAACAGAGAGTTGCTGAAAGCCAGACAAGGAAACCTTTTCACTCTCAAAAAGAATCAAAATACAGACCTGGCAGAAATTCCACATTGCCCTGAAATGACACATGGTAGATGGTGAGATGCTGGTCCCTTACAGCAAGCAACCCTGCTGTATTTAAAAAAGGAGGGGCTGGCTCCTGCCTCATCTTTGCTTCCTCACGTTAATCCTGGGGCTCTCAATGTTGGTTTTCACATCCTGAAATCTTGCTTCTTCAAGACTAAAACCATTCAGCCTCCCTCTCTGACCTGCACCTCCATTTTCTCCTTTTCAGGGGGCTCCCAAACTGCTCTCTGCAGCTTTGGTCACTGATTTCAGAAGCAAGAGAGGCAGCAGCTCACACTCCAACCAATGCCATGGGGAATACATCGCTAAGCAAATACATGGCTGAGCACCTGTGCTGCAGTCAGACTCTGTGTTGAGAGTTAGCAGCTGGTGAAATCCCCAGATCCTAATGGATCTGTTCCTGTATTTTCCTTTTCCCAGTGTGACACACCACTGCCTAATGCAGATCTAAGCTCTGAGGGAAGCCCTGCCACAGGCAGGATCAAACGAGCTGAACAGAACCCAGCTGGTTCATCCCGCTATTTGGGAGCTCCTCCTTACTTAGCCCAGCGACGAATTCGCGGAAGTTGATGAGCAGATCTCCATTCTCATCCAGCAGCCTGAAGAGGCGGGCAGCCAGCGTGTCCGAGTGTGTGCCACAGGCCCAGGGGAAGAGCAGGGCAAACATGCCCTTGAACTGCTCCAGGTCGATGCGGTACTGCTCCAGGTAGGGCAGGCTGGGGTCGTGCCGCTCCGTGGCGTTGCTGTTTCCTCCCCAGTAGCAGCTGGTCAGGTGTTCTGCCTGGACAGAAGGTAAACACCACGACATTGTCACCACCTCTAGAAACAACTCATCGCTCTCCATGACCAAAACAACTCCAAACAACTCTTCCACATGCATTCTGAAAACAATGCCAGATAACAGATGCATTGTTGTCAGTGGTCAGAGGGGTTTGTTAGAGGATGGAAGAGACAGGATCTTGATTCCATTATCAGAAGGCTTGGTTTATTATATTGTGATACACATATAACATTATAACTATACTACATAGAGATAGAAAATAAGAGGAGCTTCTTCAGAAGCTGGCTATGCTAAGAAGGAGATAGAAAGAATGAATAACAAAGGTCTGTGTCTCAGCAAAGAGGATAACAGCTTCACCATGAGTGATCAGTAGATTCAAACATCTACAGGGGACCAACCACGGGTGGACCTGTTGCATCCCACAGCAGCAGATAATAATTGTTTACATTTGCTGCTGAAACCTCCCAGCTCCAGCAGGGAAAATTCCAAGAAAGGATTTTTCACAAAGAATGTCTGCGACAATGCATTTCAATTTATCCGGCCCTTCTGCTTTTGGAAGGGGTTTCTCCTCTAAACAGCATAAAAAGCCATCCCCCCTCTATTAAAAAAAAAGGAAAAAAGAAGATAAAGCAAAACTTTTTCTGCCTTTCAGGTAGATGAAACATGAAATACCTGTTTTGTCCAGAGCTGTGACTTCCCAGGCTTGTTGTGCTTGGTCACCCTCATCATGCATCATTAATCTCTACTCATATTAAAATAGCTGTTTATTTGAAATATTTTTTTGTAGATTCTCAAAAACAGTGAATAATGTACTGTTCTTTCAGTCTTACTGAAGTCAGTGGAGGTTCTGGGGCTGATTTTGCCAGAATCTAATTCAAAACAATTCAGAAGCTTAGAGGAAAAGATCCCAGCACTGCACAGTGATTAACCAGGGAAGACTGCTGGACTTGGTCTCACTGATTTCATGGAAGACTGAAAGAAGGCACTGCAGGATTTGGACAATTTGGATTTCTTGTTATAGATGGGAAATCACAGGATATAAATTCTTCATGGTATTAAAAAAAATCTCTTGTTAAAACAGAGGAAGAAAGTAACTTAAGAAATTGTGCATGAAGGTGAAGCTAACACATTTAAATGCTCACCTTTAAACTTGTGGATCTAATGGCACTGCTGTACAACCAACTTACAAAAACTCATCACTTTGTGGCATTAAATTCCCATTTAATGCATTAAAACATTAACAATGGCAAAAATCAGCTATTGCTAGATAAAAGTATTAACTATCTGAGATAACAGAATAATTGTGATAAATTCCTAAACTTGGGTCAGGTAGAGAGACACATGTTTAGTTTCTAATGACTGATCAAAAGCCTCTATCCAATTTTTCATTTTATATTTTTACCAGTAAATACTTTTTTCCATGGACAAATCAATCAGTGAACCAAACCTTTCCCCATGTTTTAAAAACTGCTTGAGTTCAGGATTTTTTTGTACATCAATAACACAGCAGCTAATTCAAGTTTGTATCAAGATACCAAATAATAACTGACAGCCTTGACTTGGTGCTTAGAAAAGACAGATCCCACACCAAAAATGAACATTTACACTTCCTAGAGGCAAATGATCTTATCTTCACTTAGTTTTACCTTAAAAAGTGCATACAGCTCCTCCAGCTCATCGATGGTAAAAGAAGTCTCTGTCACAATAGTTCTTACCTTTGAAACACAACATTAACAGTTACAATTTGAAATTCATCTTTCACTGAAAAGCTAAGTTAAGTTCAGAAACTGATTAAACTTACTATGTTTAATAATAAGTTTAATAATAATAATGCTCTTAATGCAAAGAGCATTATTTCAGTACTGACCACATTGCGCTTTGTGGTGTCTTCCAGGGTTTGGATGACTTTCAGTCTTTGCTTGAATCTCATTTGTTCAATTAAATCTGCCCGGATACTTCCAAATTTCTTGAAAGAGAAAAAGTAGTACATGATTACCTGTGTATTCATATTCAGGATATTCAGCTTGCCTTTGATTTATTAGAAAAATTAATTTAATTATATGATGTACCACAAATGAAACGGCTGTTAACGCATTTTTCAAACACATTGCAAAATTACAAAGGCTTTAGGAGTATATCACTAGATTTTATTTTTCCCAGTAACTTATTTTAATTTGAAAGGTATTTATTTAATTTCAAACTCTCTCATTTCAAACTGTAATCTCAGTATGTAGAAACTTTTTGCTTGGCAAATCTCTGTGGATAGATTGTTTCCTAAGTCCTCCTGCAGAGTTATATTTCAGCTTGTCCTGGAATGTCTCACAACCACAACAGAAAGAGAATATTAAACTAGCTGGCTCTCTAATGGCTGAGACAGTACAGCAGTCCTTACATTCTGAGATCTGAAACAAAATAGCAAGAATGCAATTTCCACTAGGAAAAGATGCTCTTTAATACCCAAGTCTTATTTTCAGAAGTTTTTTCCATAATGCACATAACAGTGTCAGGGAGCTCCTGCACATACTACAGAAGCATCATGGGGGAAAACCTATTAAGAATAATATTCCATGTTTTCATATGCAGAGGAATGCCTAATCCCTAAGATTCATTTTTGTAAAGTATTATAAGCAGAAGTTTCTTGCCATCCAAAATCCACACACCTAGGAATGCACAGATGATCAGCAGAACAACAATGCCAGACATCAAGTACACCACATGTAAAGCATAAAGGGCTGGCAGGACACACTTCCATACAGGATGGATTTATATTTCCAGTGCAAGAGCATCTACATAAGCAGGTCATAATATGCTGGCATATCCTTGTAAAATGAAATTAATGCTAAAGCTGCATTTATCTATAATGGTGTTCATCTTTATCATGTACCTAGGGAGTAAAAAAATGCTTCATGTACTTGTGAGCATGTTGCAGATAAAGAAGTCTTTTGACAAAACCAGAATGTAGATAAACATGTAGATATTCATGAATATCAGGTATCACAGAGGTATTTCAGGTATTCACAAAACCTAAAAATGACAGATCTACCTATTCCAGTAATCAGTTTATTTACTGGACTGGAGGGCCAAGTAAGATGGTCTGTTCACATCCATAAAACTAAAACTCATGTAGTCTTCCAAAGAGGAAGGTTGCAGATGATTACCCTCTGGGAATGGTCCTTTGTGCAGGCTGAATTTCAAACTGTACAAGGAGCTGTTGGAAGGATGTCACCTGTTCAAGGTCAAAACTTTTTTGATACCTGTTCAAGGTATCAAACCTTTCCACAGCACAGACCTTGCAGTGTCAGCTCTTTAGTTAGTATGGGCACACACCACTCTACACACAGCTGAAATGGTGAAGGCCACTTTTATTTCCTAACTAGCTAACACACAAATTAAACGAGTTAAACATGCAACAGCTCTGATTATGAGTCTACACCCCACAGACAGCTAGTGAGTTGTGCACAGGCTTTTAAAACTGCAGTTATTATGCATTATTTCAGTCACTTCTGCTATAATTATTATGACACCAGGATCTGTGGCTTCTGCATTACATGCAAATTGAATGAAAGGATAAGAGATTTCTTACTGAAAACTATTTTCAGTAAATTAAGAAATTACTGGCAGTATAAAATGCACTCCTTCTGTATATTCTCTTCTTTAAAGACAATTCCTTCCATCAGCGAGTTCCCAGCCCAGAGTGCACATAACTAATCAAGAAATATAACAGGTGCCCTAAAGGTTTTGAATCTTAATAGTTTACTATAGAATTATTAGAGTTTTTTTAACAAATTAATTAACAGCAACTTTCCTGAAACGAATTCTGTCTTTGCAGCCAGCTCCTGCTTTCCTCATGGTTCCTCACTCACCGTGCTGCTTGTTCTGCCTAATTCCACTGAAGTGCAGCTGGTTATTTACCTGGAAGGACATCCAGGGTTCTGTGCTGCCAAAGCCCCAAAAAGACAAACCAGCTCTGCACAGTCAGGTGATTCATTGTAGAGCAGTTAATCCAACTTCATGATGAGGAAAATGGAAAAATGCACGGGAAACACAATTCACAGAAACACCTTCCTGGCCATGCTGACACCTACCAAACACCCATCCACCATGACACACTTTTCCCTTCAGCACAGAATACACCAAGGACTGCCTGCTTCCTGATTAAAAGTGGGATTTCAAAGCAAGTTTAGGGGCACAGGAAATGCCTTTGAGAAAGCTGTGCTATTGCTAAGTATAAATCAACTCCATGTCAAATGGAAGGGAATAACGGAAATTAAAGAGAAAAAAATCTTTACAATTTTTCCTTGACTTTTATAAAATATGGGTATGTCAGTGTAACCAAACATATTTTAACTGATGGCTTTTTTCTTTAATTTAAGCACAATTAAACCAGTCTGCAGATTTTAGCTGTTTTTGCAGGCTCTGTCCTGCCCTTTAATAGGTATTAGTTATTAGCAGCTCCTTTCACTTGGATTTTCTTTTTGCTTTGGTGATAGTAGAGAATATAGTGGGCCATGGTTACAATCAGCACTTTTAAGTAAATGAAAGGCAAAAGAAACAAAGTTTCACTGATAAAAGAAAGGTCTTCTGAAATCATACAGATTTCACTACCATTTCAGTTTGGAAAAGCACAAAAAAAGCTTAAAAGAGAATTAACTCCTTTCAAATTAAAAGTTCAGCCTTTTGTTTGTAAATCACTTTTTGGTTGTGGGCTGCTCTCCTTTGAGGCCTCACACTTCTATGAAAACAGCTCCAATTAAAAGTCTTGGTTAAAAGAAAAAAAAGTCTAACTCCTCTTCCTTGCTCCATTTCAGGCTTCTCAGATGAGGCTGCATCTCTTTTATGTTCTTTCTGTTTCAAGCAAAGCCAAACCAGTGTATCACATTCCTCTGTGAAGCAGAAGTTGTGTCAGTTGGTAAATTCCTGAGAAGAAGTCTCATCCTACCTCATAGGAAGACCTGATTAGCCTGAAGATATCCACCTCAGGATAAGGCTCCACATCATCACTGAGCAGGGAGTGAAGATGAGGGATGGGAGGAAGAGTGCTGTCCTTATTAGTTACACTGTCCAAGTACCTGGTGGGGAAAAAAAAAAAGAAAAAAGAAATGAGAAATTCAAGATAAATTTGTGTGCCCTCCCTTCTGAGGGTTACCAGGTCACATATTGATTATTACATGTAGAAGTGATAAAGCCATTCTCTAGGATGAGTTAGGGTTATTCTACTGAAATTTATTATGAAAAGAATCCAAA
The DNA here is from genome assembly GCA_024362935.1 of Setophaga petechia. Classification (NCBI taxonomy): domain Eukaryota; kingdom Metazoa; phylum Chordata; class Aves; order Passeriformes; family Parulidae; genus Setophaga; species Setophaga petechia. Next base: position 1,083,071 of record JANCRA010000104.1, on the reverse strand, counting down.
GTTCCATGAGCATATGGAGAACTCAACACCACTACCAAGCCCAAGAAAATCAGGTTACACTCAGCAGCACTAGCTATGATGAAATGACTCAAGCCACTGAAACCTATTTTTTCAAGATCCTACCTAATTCTTCTGAGTCCAACTTAGTCCATTCCCAAAACAATTTTCCTTAACACCAAGGCTTTTTCTCAATACTTAAAAGGTAGCAGGCTGAAGGAACAAAACCCATGTAATCCACTAAAATAATGAATCAAGTTAAATTTCTATAACTAGGTTTGGGAAGTTTATTTGAATGTCTTGAAAGAAGAATTTGTATCTTGTTGGTCAGTCAGCATTATTTTAAAATAATATAAGGAGTACCTTACATGGATGCAAGGAGACTACAAGTATTTAAAAGGTTTACAGATATGATACTGGTTTAAATTTAGTATTTCAACATAGAAAAGCAAGCAAAAAAAAAAGAAACAGAACCACAAACACGAAGATATTTAATTTTCTGTAATAAATACCTTCCCAAGACTGTCATGGCTTCTCCATCATCTTTACAGTTAAGCAACTTGTCTACATTAGCTTCGAGGACAGCGAGTGCTAACTGAAATATCACCTTTATTCCTTCACAGAAGAAACAATCCACAACTACCACTGCACTTTCAAATGGCATTACACTGAGGAAGAGAGTGAGGAACCAGGACAGGGAGATGGTGGAGATGACACCCAAATCCTGCATGCAGTCATAAAGCTGAGGAATGTAGTCACGGGCCAGCTCCTCAAAGACACCCTGATCCACCAGTGCTCCTGTTGAAGATAAATGAGGTTGAATTAATTCAGGAGCAACTGATACATTGCCATTTAGGGGAGGAAAAAAACTCCTATCTATTTTATGTATATAAATAAAAAAACCTAAGAATATTTTGCATAGTGCTTATGCACATTTTCTCACTTTTGAATGAGTAACAGACTCCATTACACTACTAAACATTCAAACTGAACTGTAATAAGTTTTTTTTTCTGCTTTAATAACACTTCATCATAAATAAGAACAGAGTAATTTGGTCCAGCACTAGCAGAAGTTAAATTGATATTACCATTACTAATTGGAGCAAGACCTCAGCATCACCTGTTGAATGAGGGCTCAGATTTACTCCAAGGGAACCCTGATTTACACATTCCCATGCCACAACATTAGTGTTTTAAACAGGCCAGGAAGAATAATTTCAAAGGCTGGGTATCTCAAATATTTGTGAGATACAGTAAAAACAGATTCCAGGATAAATTGAAGTCACTGTCTTTGACACACACAATGAAGCTCATCTGACAACAAGAGATTTCTGATGTGTGCCCTTTCACATCAGAGGTACAGGCACAAAGACTTCTACTGCAAACTGCTAAAGCTCCTGTTTCCACCTTACCTTCATCAGCTATTTGGATCATTTAAAACTCAAATTTTAGCCTCCCATCTTTTCTTAACAATCTACTTTGCTTAACCCCCATTTAGAAAGCCACCTGATCCTAAGTAGGTGATAAACTATTAACAATGACATTACCTCTTTAGGAAATTGCCTTTATTCTCCTGAGCAAGCTGGCTCCTCACCAGCAGGCACAGATGCACCTACCCATGTATTTATTTCAGTACAAATGACACCAGTTCATTTGGTTAGTTTTTACACTGTCATTTCAAAACTGTCCCCAAAGCATACCAACAACTCTTGTGTTGTAGTAGTCAGGCAGCATACGCTCACACAGAGCCACCAGCAGCCAGAAAGCTTCCTCCTCCTTTGCATACAGCAGGAGCACTGAAGTGACAATATTCATAGCCTAAAAAGAGAGGAAAATAGAATTATTTAATATCTAGCACTGTACCTGGGCAGAAAAGTGCTCAGGAAACGAGCTACACCTCTCCCTGCAGATCCCAAACTGTTCAAGCACTTCCCTGTAAGAACAGGAGTGTTGCCCCAGTGCTCAAAGAAAGCTTCAAATCACAGAAAATTGTAAAGGTTTTTCTTTTGTTTTGTTGTTGTTTCACTGGGGCTTTTTGGTGGGTTTTTTTTGTGTTGCAGATCTTTTTTTTAAGAAATCAAGATTTTTCTTTTTAATCAAGGGCTGACCCAGGTCTGCAAGCATCTGTTCCACTGCTGCTGATATTCTGCCATAGGTGCTCTTGGGGAATCTGGGTCTGCTGCAGCCAAAACACCTCCACAGCACTGGTGATGTGCCTGGATTCTCACTGTGCTGAACCAAATCTCAAGGTTATTAATTATTGTGTCAGTTTTAGGGACCAGAACTGAAATGTCTTTCTACAGCTTCTCTGTTAAATAAGCTTTAAAAATGTTGTAGTTATTACTTAGTACCTCATGTGCTATTAAATAATTTATGATGGTATCTTGTTACAACTGCTTGCACTTACTCAAGTTGCATCTGGAAGTCTTACAAGTTAGACATTAACAAGGCTTCTTAATACTAATAAATCTAAGTTTCTTCTTTGCAAAAGTATGTAGGAAGGCAAAAAAAAGGCCCCAGTGATAAACCAAAATTATATAGTATGAAAGAATTATTTAGGACCAGAAACTAAAGTGACTTGAATTATGGGCATAAGAACCTCAAAACCATGCACAGGGGTCAGCATTAACTCCACAGACATATGGCTAGGGCTCCCAGTGATATCTCCTAGGATACTTTATTTTTTGGGGGTTTTTTGGTTGTATTCTGGTTTTGTTTCTTTTCATTGTTTTGAATGATGACATGGCATCATTGAAAGAGGAAAGGAGGTTCTGGAGGGTTATAACTAACACATTGAATAACATTTCATTGTAAGATGGACAGAAAAAAACAGATAAAAATTTAAGGCTGAACACAACGTGTTTTGGCTTTGAGGGGATTTTTTGTTAATATGAAAATAACCTTTCTTCAGTGTACACTGTCATTTTCTGTAGGCAGCTCTGTTATCATCTGTCCAGTTTCTAGATTTATGAGCAGAAATCATGCTTCCAGAAAATCTCTCTCAACGTGTGCTGCCAACAGTGCTGTTAGAGCAGGTCCTGGTGGGACATCCCTCAGCATTCCTGCCTCTCTGAGCTCACAGCTCAGCGTGCTCCACACAGCCAAACCCTCACGTGCATGGCTGCAGAACAGGGCTGCAAGGAAAGAGCTGCAATTCCAGACACTGCAGGAGTGCAGGGCACTTCAATTACCTGACAATAGCCTATGTTTGGATTTCTGAAAGCATAGGCTGTGAGGACTCTCCTCAAAGCAGCAATGCCCATCTCGTTCTGGAAGGCAGGGTGCTCGGGAAGGGAGCGGTGCAGATCCCTCTCGATCTCCTCTGTAGCAAGATTGTATTTGCCCATTGATTTCTCCACCAGGTCCTCATAATAGCCAGGATGAGTGGTCATTTCATTAATGGCTCCTAGGAGCAGGAGAACAGGATTAAAACCAGGAGAAAATGGAAGGTTTAGGAAGGTTTAGCAGGTACAGTACTTCCACATGATAATCTGCTCCCCTTCCATTCTGAGTGTCAGCAAGAACTTTGAAAACAAATATGAAAATATTATTTCTTTAAAGGTGATTAAAGAATTTAGAACTACGTGCTTTGGTGATTATCAGCCCTTCCTGACTTCTCTACGGGCATTTTTATAATGAGGTTAAAATCCCTCTCAGCCAGAACCAAACAGGAGGTGTGAAGAACAAACCAACCGTGCACTCACATGGTATCATGAGCTCCCTCTGCAGCTGGCTGTGGGTTTGGTTATCCTAAATAACTCAAAACTTGTCTCTGAGAAAGCTACTTGCCCTGGGAACAGAGCAGATTAATGTCTGGTTGCAGAGAGTATGAAATGTCAGCCAAAAGCAAGAGACAAAAACTCATGAGTTCTATTCCCACTTGTGAAAATGCTGCTGTCATCCTGGGCAGGGCACTCAGCCTCAGGGTACCACCACATGCTCACAGAGCTGCTATGAGATTTCACTACTGACTTTACAACTTCCCCAGAAACAAAATCCAGTGTCAGTAGCACAAAGTAATCTACATAGAAAATATGAGTTATAGGTACACAGTGAACATTATTCCAAACTAGCTGTTAGCAGGACACAAAACAGAGCTCTGCATTGCTGTGTCTATTGTCCAAAAACATTCCTCTAGTGCCCAGCAGCAAAGAGAAAATGTACATGACTGTATATTACTGGGGAAGAAATAGGAACAAACTTGGAAGCATCATTAGGTCATCAGATAAAAGTGATTTGTGCTCATATCATAAGTAGAGTGGGTAGCTGTGGTAATTATCTTGGGGAGGGTAGAGCTAAAGAAGGCATATGGTGATAGGTTATGAAGAATGCCTGAGGTAGGATGGATTTCCATATAACTAGTAATAAAATTCTTCAACTTCAAAAAAAAAACCAACTTTAAGTGGGCACATATCTAGAGAATCCTTTGGAATTCCTTGCAACAATTGCTGTGAAGGCTAAAAGCTTAACTCGATCCAGAAATTATTAAATAAATGGGAATTAGGCTTGCTGGTGGTTGCTGAACATCTAGAAGGTCCCTAAAGTATTGGCTTCTGGTTGCCAAGCATGTGTTCTGCTTTTCATGTATTCTTCCTTAATTATGTGAGCCTGTTTGAGAAGGGGCATTTGCTCACAGAAATCTTGTCTAAACTTGCCTGGTGCCCTCTAACAATCACAGCCTTACTTACTCCAAGTATTTTCAGACACTTACTATGTGCACCTTTAATCACCTTTGAATTCCCTCCTTCCCTCGTGCCTTTTATACCCCACAGACACATTCAAAGGGAAACCCACCTGAGAAGAGCAGCCAGAGCTCCCCTCTCATGCTCTCTGGGATGCCCTTCAGCACAAGGTCTCTTGTTTTCTCTGTGCGGTACATACAGACCCCTTGGCCATACTCAGCAAAGTGAATCTTCCAGGCCTGCTCCTTCAGGAACTCCTTGGCCTAAGAGCAAAGAAAGGCAGGTAGAAAGATGCAGCTTCTCTTTCTAACACTCTGACCCACTCAGATCTTGAGTGCTAAAAAGCCTGCAATATCCCAACCTTCCAAGTGAGCAAGAAATAACTTGGCTGCAGTGCAGTTACCTCTTAATGGGCTGCCTCCTCCCATTCCCTCCTCTCTATGCCAGCAGACCTTGCTGCTGGGAGAAGCAGTTATACTTAAGAGCAGGAATACAACAACACCCCCCTGAATTACATCCAAGTTTGCTTTTATGTAGTGAAGTTATTTGTACTGGTGAAACAACAGTATGTCCAAGCCTTTACTCCTGTGAAAAAGTAAAGGCTTTTTCACTGCCTTTTCTTAACTGTCTGGCAGAATGAAACTCTACGGGGTCAGCACCATGGGTTTGAAGGCAAACATGATTTGACAGCGTTTTCAGCCAGGTGGAGCAGTCAGAAGTGTATTTATTTACCAGCTTGGGGTTGAACTCCTCAGGGGACCGGCGCCGATACATTGTCATTAACGCCTGAGTGGCTGTGGGGATGCCGTTGTCGTTGAGGTTGAACTGTCGCTCTCCCTCCGACTCAGAGCTCAGGCTTTTGTGAGGGCTGGCAGAAATTAAACTACTTGACCTTGTGAACACCTGGAGAAAGCAGTCACAAGCAGTACAGGCATCAAGATGAGCCAGTGTCTGGACTTTTTACTTCGCTTTACTTCAAAATGTACACATGCTAACAGTTAGCAAAACATAAGCCAGCAGAAATGAGACCAGTAGAGAGAATAATGAAATATCTTCCAGTTTCTCAACAGCTCTCCTGAAGCACAACCAAATTCTAGAACTAGAATTGCTAGGGTAATGTTACCCCTGAGTAGCCCTGGGCAAATGAACATTGAACCAGCTCCCTTGATCTGTCAGCATCACAGGACTACTAGATTGTGATTTGGGAGAAAAGTATTTTGGAGAAAAAGGATTTTCTGACTTCTCAAACAGCTTTGAAACTGTATCATAGTAAAAGCTCATGGAGCAGCTCACACCAAATGCCTGAAATTGCAAGTCAGTCATGCATATCTAGATATGCAGTAATATTACAAACTGTAGGAAATGCTTACAGTTAATTTCTGTTTATAATTCAGTAGGGAGAACACTTAGATCCATTTACAGCAAAAGTTCCAGCACTATACATGCCTACATGCTCTGGTATACACCAACACAGTAATTACACCTCACCCTCAACAAAGCAAGTAGAAAAACTCTTTTAAGACACACATTGCAAACAGGGTAGGGCTCCACTGGACAGTACTAAGGTATGGCTTAGGACAGACTTGGAATGTGAGATATACCAACATAATACCAAAATGATACACCACAAAAGCCTCTTCTGCTTGGAGATCTGAATTATTACACTTTGCTGGGTTTAACAGGACTGATGAAGTTGTTACATGATCTGAATTTCATACATAAAAGCTGGAATTCAGCAGAAGGCTTGGCATTCAAAGCACCTAAAAAAGTGTATCTAGTCATAACTTTGAAGAACTATTTACTTTGCACACATATGTAAGGAGGTGGCTCAGAATAGGGTCATTTGATGCTCAGGACAGGGCTGGCTTTTTCCTGTTAGGTCAAATGCCCCAAAGCTCACTAGCAGTGCACAGACAAACCAGCTCAGCTCAGGCATTGCTTTCAGAAGAATCAAAAGATGGGATTTAGCAGCTAAAGTCCTGAACAAAAGGAGCTTCATGCCAACTGATAATTTCTTCAGATTATTAAAATTCCAGAATTACATTTCAGTTGGACAAGTAAATAGATATTAAAAGTACTATTCAATTAACCAGTTAATTAACTATGACACTTCTCTTAGGTTTAACATGAAAAGGACAGATATCCTAACTGACAAATGTTAACACTTCAGCTCAAAGGCATGCACAAAAAAGACGTCACATTTCTGAGCCTAAAGGTTTAGCTTTACAAAAACATAAAGGTGTTTCCTCTCCCCACACCAGTTAAAATCCTCTTCTAGTAAATTATCCATGCTCTGTCACATACCTCATCATCCGAGCTGATATAGCTTCCAGAAATATTTTTATCCAAGTATATTTTTGAAGTGGTTTGTTGCAGAAAGTCTGAGATCCTCTGCACAAGGAAGTCTCTGTCTTTCAAGTTGGCAAAGAGGAAGGTCATTCTGTTTTTTGTGCTGATGGACAGTGGGCTGGGCAGCACACTGGAGCTGTCTGCCTTTTCCACTATTGTCACCTAGGAACAAACAGTTGCTACAGCTTAAGATCTTTAGTTAATCAAGCTGCTTGGTTTAAGAAACCATCTTAACACAATAAACCCTTATACCAAATCCCAATAGCCACCCCTTTGCCAGAAAACATGGTTTGCATACAAGGGCTTACAAGCCTGAAAGATAAAGGCTGTAATCCCTCAAACAACTGGTTTCAGTACATTTTCCATCAAAACTCCCTGCACTACTTAGCTGATTTTCCTCAGACTGTATGTTAAAAGAATCAGTAAAACAAAATTTCATCTGTGGGATACAAATCTATCAGCTTTTTTGCAGGACTTCCAGATCCCTCTCTTGCTTCTCAGCACAGGTCACAGAAACCTTGGCCCACCTTTTACTGCCAACACATGTGAATAAACCATTTTTGAGGTGAGGCTCCTGCACAACTGTACTATAGCAGCATTCTGTGAAAACAGTTGCATAGTGGTATTTTAAATGCATTTTCACAGCACACAGGAACTTGCAACAAAGGGAAATTAGCCCTATGTCTTCCCTTACAAGGGAAAATATCTAACCCTGTGAGGTGGAGGCTTCTGAATGGCCTTCAGTTGTCAGAGAAACAGTCACTGATCTACCTGAACTCCAACCTGTAAACAATACTCATACCACAGTCTACTGAACACAGGGAATGAGTTCCCTGAGGTTTTGGTAAAGCACATTAACACAAAGGAATCTCAGGGATAAGTCATACATAGACTGTTGATGAATTATGTAACAGTTGTGTGTCCTAAGCATCACCAACTATTACCTTACAAACATATCAGTCCCTCAAGCTTGTGCAGTTCATGCATTGAACAAAACACAAATCACAATTATAAATATTTTTAACTACTGCTTTTATTCCTTTAGATGATTTCTTGATGACAACTGACTTGCTGCCTTCAGAATAGAAAGCAGGACATTTAATTTTGCTAGGACTTTGACTCTTGCTCCTTTAACCTTTTTAGAAACAGAAATCAATGGTAAGACATGAGTACTCCAATATTAATGGCTAAATGGACAGGGTAACCATTTTTCATGCATTCTCTTTGAAGACTTAAAGACTGCAGTGCATCACTCAGGGCCTAAACCACTTCTCTGTTCTCCCCACCTCCTTTTATTTTTCTGTTAACTACAAACCTGCTAGTTACTTGTTAACTTCAAGGACTTCACTAATAGCATATTGAAGCTAGCTCAAAAGTGTTCCCTGTGTTTCCTGTTCCACTTAAAAGCTGGAGTGCAATTAGCACACAATACAGACAAGTTCTGAAGGCACAGGACAGCATTATTAAAGCAAGGCTAATTATAGTTCTGCTATAATGAGAGCTGATATCCACTTATTTCCTATTCAATAGACTCACACATATCTGAAGAGCTTTGTCTTGGAGAGGGCACCTGCTGAAGGGGCACTGAGCAGCACCATCAGCCACTGAAAAACATTTCCCCTGCATAAATTACTGAATCAATGCTCTGCTATTGTCTCACCTGTCAAAACACCTCCAGGATATTACAGAACACTGGAATTAACTCGAGGTTTAACCCCAAGCTTTCATCAGATGGAAAGGTTTCCTTTTATTACCACAGGTACTGATCAGATGTTCTGAGGACTGGCACTACCCCTGGGTTACTGCTCTCCTGGCTGGGGCTGACACTTGGAGCTGCTCAAACAGAAGCATTTATTCCTTCACCTGCTCCTGTCCCTTCAAGCTTCAGAGCTGCTCTCAATCCTGTGCTGCTGTGACTGTGGCTATCACAAGCAGCTGCTGAAGGTGCATTCAGGAAAAGAGGTCCTGTTAAATGAGGACTTTGGCTCCTCCTCCACCACTTTATCTGCAGGGCTGCCATTCCCTCTGATTTTCACACAAACAGTGAAACCACAATGGAATGTCTCATCCCAAACAACCAAAGTTGTTGCAACAAGCTGAACTTCAAAGTTTCTGAACATGTACTGGTTTTACTCTTGATGATTTGCAGGGGAAAACGGTGCCTTGAAATATTCTGTGGCTCTTCAGCCAAGCCAAACTGTCCTTGGTTACATCAGCTTTGCTGCTACTCACCACAATTTTCCATTAACCCACAAACCAAAAAAAACTCCCCAACGTAATTATTTTTTTATTGCATCAAACAAACTCTTCTTACTGATGATCTGCTTTAGGTAACCAGCTTTGAAAAGGGAAACACACCAATTTGAAAAATACAGACAAAAGATTTTCCACATACAAGAATAAACAATTGTAAGTCTGTGTGAAGAGGCAACTCAAAACTTTAGGATTATGAATCTTTTTACATCTGACAAAAGTAAACCTTATCTGACAGATTCTTAACAGAATTTCCACTTATCCACTCCAGGAAGTTTCACCCTCCACTCCTCCCCATGAGGCACAAAAAATGTGAAATTGGGCTGTAAATCAGAATACAAGTTATGAGAGAGGAAGAATTCACAAGGGTTATGAAAACTGAGAAAAAATTCCATGTGAGCTTCAGCAGCAGGAACCATGAACTAAGATAGACAGTCATTAAATATTACTTAGAACACATCAGTATGGCATGCTCACAAGAGATAAAAAGGATGAAAAGAGACTTTTCTCCAAAAAGAATTCTAAAAAAATAGTAAAAAACCCCACCAAAATTAAAAAAAATCAAAGCTAGGGGGAAATATCTAATAAGACACTGCTTATTTATATTGCCATATAAATTAAAAAATACCAGTATTTACCTCTCGAAGAGGGATAATAAGGCTGCACAAGTTCTCTTCTTTACTAGTAAAGCAAATGTAGTTTGTAGAAACAAACATCTGGCCCAAAATGTGCATTTTGTTGAAAGGAGTCCACAGAGTGCAGTCTGTGTGTCCATCCAGCTTCTCATCCTTGGGGAGCCGGAACAGTGCCCGGTACCTCTCACTCTTTGCTCTGGCATCAAGATCTCTAAAAAAACCACAGAAAGGTTTTCTTGGTTTAGGGAATGTATTCATACATTTTAAGATGTATTTTATGCAAGTTACCTGCAGCACAGAACTCAGCTAAGCAAGGAATGTACAGCAAAAAGCTGGAAGTAATTTGCCCATAGTGGGGATACAATATTCACTTTTGGAAGGTTCTAAAACTACCTGGAAAAAAGTCTGCCATGAATGACTCAGACATCCATCCTCACTTCTCAGAGAGGAAAGACTGAGTGAGCTTTCCATATTCAATTGTACTTTCTGAGAATATATACAGTGAATCCATTTTTTGCTAGCAGTAATAAAAAATGCTTCTTTGAGGTTTTTTTATGAACATTATGGAATCCTTAAGGTTAGAGTTTGGTAACAATTTCAAGACTTAGTCTTGATAATGCATTTAGTGCAAAACACTCAACAGTAAGGACAAACAGAAGTGATATAATGCATGTCAGAGGTCACTAAATAATGAGAAATATAAACAAGCACTGGCTATAATTCTGTATGGTGCACTAACATGAATGACATAGAAAGAAAAAAGGAAAAAGAAACTAACAAGCTGAAATGTGATACAAAAGAAGAAGAAATATTTTCCACATAACTTTTCATGCCTTAGAATTTTATGTCAATTTTTGCATTGCTGTTACCTAAACTATATTGCAGGCAGAATTAATAACCCAGACTCCAATTTCTCAATTCCAGTGATAAGACCAAGTATGAATGCTAGGCATAGTTCTTAACAGCACATTAATCACTTTATTACCTTCCCATACAGACATAAAATGGCCTTACAACAGATACCAAAATGTGGCATCAGGACATGCACTAAAGAGCTTCTGAACAAATGAGCATTTGGCTCAAGAAATCTTATTTCTGCAACATGCTCCTATTCCTATTTCAACAAGATACCAAGTAATTATATTGAAATAATTATTCACATTTTGCCACTGCTGGAATCAATCACTCCTTTTGGAGTAGCAGTAAATGGCCACAACATCAGAAAACTTTTTGGACAAAATCCTGCAAGTAAAAGGACTGAGGAGGAGGAAATGAGTAAGAGCCAGTGCTACCTACCGTTTGAGAGCAGACACCTTTTTGGGGGATTTCTTCTTCAGTTTGGGCAATGACCTGTCTTGCTCAAATCCTTCATTGTCCAAAAGCTGTCTCATAGCTATGTTGGCAAGCTGCTCCATTAGTTTGAATGTCTCACTGATATTAAGGAATACTGAGAAGAAATGTTCACTGGACCTTGTGCTCACTTTGATCATATCAGGGAAGAGCAGTGTAGCATTCTTCTCAAGCTGAGTGATATCAACCCAACGGATAACTAACTTTGCTGGACAGGAGCAAACAAAAAAAACCAAGATTCAGTACAAGAATGAGCATATTCAGGAGCTTTTAGCTTCCTCTTCCTATAAAATGCATTCAAGTGACTTTTTCTAGCATCCTGAAAAGCTGGGAGTACAGCATAAATAGATCAAGTTTGTACAAACAAACCACTGTCACCTGACAAACAGGAGATAAAAGAGTTTAAATATCATTTCCTTTATTTACACAACACCACACAAGCATTACAAAGCCAGGTAAGCTAACATGACTTATCATTGTCACTGCTCTAGCTCAGACTCTGATGTGCTCTGTTCCTATGGAAGCAGAGAAACACAGTCTGAACACATCAGACAGGCTTGTCTTATTTTTATATAGCAAAAAGTTTCAAATATTACAGCCACAACAGAACCTCAGCTTTTCCCCCAAGACCAACACAGGTGGTGCCCTTAAAGCAGGGGCTAAATCCCAAGACTGATCCTTTGCCCAAAACCAAATGGTGCTGAATTGTTGAACTCCACTGTGCCTTGAATGAACTCCCTGTAGAGCAGCCTGGCTGCATCCACACTGTGCACTTCTCTATTCTGGGTCTCCTCTGAAACCTTTTTGATGTTCTGGTGTTGAACAAATGCAGATGTGTGATTTAAGGCTGCAAAGTCTGCCAGAGCAGTACTTGAGGATTGTGTAAGAGCAGAAGAGAGAGCCAGAATTGGTGTGATCTTGTCCCTGTTTCCTTCTGGCCATAGCTCCTGAGGTGAACCATGTCCCTAGACAATGCCAAGCACTGTTTGACAGAAAACTACTTTGAAAAGACCAAACAAACAAGGGAACAAGCACACAGTCAAGCAGTGTGACAAATCAGGGAATTGCTCCCTGCTCCTCTTTTCCTCAGTAGTGTCTTTGTACCCTCAGTGATCAGTGTGTGAAAAGAAACAACTACAGGAGATTTCCTGAGCATTCTGAGATGCACAAATTCCCATTGCACTGAGAACATACCTTCCCTGCCCATGAGAAAAGAGTAAAAGCAAAGGTGATTAATGCTGAGATACACCCAGCCCTGCCGGGGAACCTTTCCCTTCCAGTAGCTGCAGGAGTAGTAGTTCACCAGTTTCTCTTCCTCTGGCATCCCAAACAGCTTGTGGAATTTCACTATGGCTTCCTTGAATTTCTCAGTGTCATCGTCCTCTTTGATGCCATTGATCTTGTTGTACTCAGCAATGATGCCCTGGCAGGGAATAAAAAATAAAACACAACACATCCTGTTAGAGGCCATGGGCTATCAGATATCCTAATTCCTAATTATCCTAATTCCCACTGCTATCCAGGCCACCATGGTTACTGCAATGCCAAGGAAGTTGTTCAGTGAGCTCTTACTGTTCTGCTCACTCTTTGCTTTATGCAGTTATTTCCTTTATTCAAGGCTTTCTTTCTGTTGACCTTACTCCCTGCTGAGCCCATGTCACAAGCAACCAAACACCACCAACCCCTTGCCAGTACCTTGATTTAAATGAACCAACCTAACTCAAATACCCCTAACAGCCCCATGGCCTGCAGTATTTTCCTCTTCCTTCCTGGGGAGACAGAGGAGGAAATTTAAAATTTAACATAGGATTCCACATGAAATTTTTCTGAAGGGAAGAAAAAAAGGAACTGTTGTTCTTTACAGAAAATTTTATATTTCCTCTATGACCCCTCTTATTGGACCTTGAGCATAAAAGAGCCAAAAGGGGTAGGGGGAAGAAGAAAAAAAAAATCTTCAATTAGATTTACTAATAGGGTGGAAAAAATATTCCCACTTTCAGGTACAGGTGACCCTCATGAAATTTGAAACGGCAACAGGTCAAAAGATGTTTTTCTATATTTTTAAAGACTACAGTTCCTTTGGTTCTACACTGAAGCTCTGTTTTATTTGCTTATTTTCCCAATCTCTACTGTCTTTTATATAAAAGTTATAAAATTTTTGCCTTTTTTGTGACTTCTTGCCTTCAACTTGCTCCATGTTTACATGAAGAGCAGAGCATAAGACAGAGAACGTTCACATTTAGTATTGATCCAAATCTAAGAAGCAACAACTTCCTTAAGGATTGTATTTCAAAACACACATATAGAAGTGATTTCCATGACCATCTATAGCCCTAATACCTGATTCACTGAGGAAACACAAGCAACTGTGGGATTTGTAAGAGAGCTGACTCACGATACAAAATGTTAAAAGAGGAATGAGACAAAGCCAACACTTTGAACACACACCAATAAATACAGCAATTTTTCTTACAATCTTTGAAAAAATATGAGTTTTTAGATAATTCTTAGTACAAAAAAAGTACTTTTTGCCAGTATAGTTATTATCTGACCTATAAAGAGAGAAAGAAATTCTGAGAACACCAACACTCCCACTTCCCACCAAGGAAACAAATCAATGAACCAGCAACCCTAACACCTGTATGAAGTGCAAATGCCAATACTACAGGACTGAACTACACAGAAGAGGGGGAGGAGACATTATGAGTGCATGAATAAAATTAAAATTAATCCTTACAATGGAAAAACAGTAGCACAGACAACTGTCAAAGTTTAAGACAGTGCAATTAATTTTAGAATTTACAAAGTCTTAAGATCTGCCTATATATTTATTTGGTTTTTTTTTTAAATCACACTGTTCTAAGCTACATGCACTATTCCCAGTTTCCCTGATTTTTACACACATGTTGCTACTTAGCATCTGGTAGTCCTTCAAAAAGGCAGAGCAGCTCCAATTTATTTCAAATTCACAGCACTTTTCTTTCCCCAGTCATATATATCACTAACAACATTTGCAGTAATTAATACACTACCTGGATTTTTCCTCTGACAAATGTATTTATGTCATTCTCATTTTCAAAGATTGAAAGAGTTTGCAACAAATTCTGTTCCAGCCATTCCCAGTGTTCAGTGATTTCCTTCCTCGAGCAACCTATATAAAAAACAAACAAACAAACCAAAAGTCACAAAATAAATAATTCACTAGTGTCAATGTGCCTTCAGTCACAACCAAAAAACTCTAAGAAAACTTGCCTGTCAGTGGAGATACAATATTTCATTAGATGTTTTACATTACAGGTTATTTTATCACTATTACTGGGAAGTTTTTACCTATCCTAGCACATTAAAAGTATTCACCATTTTACCAACATTGGCCTTTTAGGTAAATTAATCAATAAGTCTGACTCAGTTAAAACACTGCACTTCAAAATACAGAGCCCTCAAGACTGGCAGGAAATAAAAATGAAAATAGCTACAACACAGCACCTTGTATGAAAATGCATATAGTTACCATTATCACAAAAAACCTGTACACAGCAGTTCTAGAACTGAAAAACCCACAAAGCCACTGTTAGAAGAATTGACTTTATACCTGGAGAAGGATCTAAAAAAGTTGTTCATTTCCAAAGAGAATTTAGATTTAGCACCACTTTCACCACAAACTGAGCACAGCACACTGGGAGGGACTGGCATGGGACACAGAAATGCTACTACAATATGAAAGGCTGACTGTGTACAGCATTTTGCATTCCTAGACCATCAGTTGTTCTTGAAAAGTAAATAAAAATTCTGCTGCATAATGTAATAAACAGAACTCTAAGCTGTGACACCTTTAACTTAACCCTGCACTGGAGAAGGGCTGTGCTCAGATTCACCAGCCAGAATCCTCACAGGGCCTGCATCAGTAGTGTGAACATCCAAGACATCTCACATCCAAATCTGTCCAAACAGTCATTTTAGAGCACACAAACCCCCCTGGATTACTTTCATCCTCAGAATACCCTTGCACTGAGAAATACCAAATGTCACTAACAAATCACATTTTTTCAAGTCACTCTGTACAGCCACTTACTGAAGATGGAGATTATTTCTTTACTGAAGGCAGAGAAAAAGACAAATTTCTGTAAGAACAGATGACAAGTACCAAATAACCAGCAGGTTACCCTTAGAGAACAGTGCAGAACAAATGAGAGTGGCATAGCTAAAAGCAGCCAAAGCTCTTAGTAACCTGTATAATTTTAACAACCCTTGATCAGTTCAGAAAGAATTGCTTTAGTTGCAAATTCATAAAATAACCACAGCACAGAGCCTTAGGGAACACTGGGCTGCTCAGCTTCCAGGCTGCACAGATAAATTATTTGCTCTCTGTAAAATTTCATCTCCCTGCAAGATCCACACGATTCCCCTCAAGTGACAAGACTACACTAATGCAGTCTTTGGTATTAGGAGACCAAACATTTAAGAAATACTCCACAAAAGGAAATCCCAGATATATAAATTAACTACATTAGCAATTTCAATTAGGGCTAAGATTCATAATTGAAGAGCATGTTTATTAATACTAGCTTAAATGAAGACAGAGTACTTCTGCATGAAATCCACAAGATCTTTCTCAAAAAAACCCCAAAATTCTCACAGTTCAGCAGCACCACACATTTCTGCATGTTTGGTATATTTATTTATTATGGGACCATAACTCATAACTATTCCTTCCATTTTATTCCCCTGCTAATCTTGAGGACACAGTGTAGGAATAAAATCCCAGTCATTATCTATAGGTGTCATGCAAAAAAATAAAGAAGAGAAGTCACATGGCCAATTTCCAAAGACTTAAAAATAATTTCTGAATACATGCACAGTACAAGGGTCTTTGAAGAAACACTACTTTGTGACATGCTATTTACTTTGAAAGGGACTCTGCAAATAGCAAGAAAACTTGTGTCCTCAGCTGCCCCCTTTCAAGTTTATGGGATGGAGGTGGTTACTAATTGCTGTGTAATGTTGACTTTGTGGGGGGAGTGAGTTGGAGACAAAGAGACCACTCACCCAGATCTTCATGTGGCAACAGACAGAGCTTATTCTCAATATTGCCCTTCCTTATAAAGGGTATTTGAAAAATCTGGTCTGGATATTTTCATTAGTCTGGCCCCTACAATCCTTCAGTGAAATACCTGCAGGTTAGGAGAGATGTGATGGGGCCAGGCCCTGTCAGCCAACCCAGGGGCTGGTTAATTCACACAGTGCTGTGGTAAGAGGCAACAGCTGTGCACTGGCATCTGGATGAAAATAAATAAACAGTCAGGCCAGTTCTTGTACTGTTCTTTCTCTTCTGAGATCCATGGAAAGCTGACATGCATTACTTATGGTCACAGCAGAGAGAGTGACAGTAAAAAGCCATTAAATGCAGATTTGGGAACAACCTTCATAATATTGACAACTTTTTAAATATCTGATATTAGTATTAGCTGCCACCAAAGGTAAATTATGTTATATGAGTTTTAAAATCTTCAGGGAGTCAGTACAAAAGGGTGTAGAGGGGAAAAAGGTTGTTTGAACTGAAGCTTTCTTTCAGGTCTGATACTATCAAAAATACTAAGAACTACTTGTGCTAATAAGAGCTATTAGCAAAACTTCCTGTTGGATTCAGAAGCTGACACAGCTTTGATATCACCTTTGCCAGACACAGACATCACTGCTCCTAAAAACAGAGCCTGGTTTGAACTAAAATTCTTAGATCTATAGCAAACCTTCATCTGTCCTTCCTCCTCTTTCCTTCCCAAGAGGGTATTTGTCTGGAAGAAGAGCCATCCAAATAATCTAAATGTCAAAATTCACTGGGAGAATGGGCACTAATGAAGTGGCCCAGCTAGTTGAGAAGAAGCCTACAGCATCATTACCAGCATTTCTGGATGTCAGGCAGCAGGGGGGGTGCTGCAGGTTACCAGGCCATTAAAAGATGACAGGCATGTACACACCTCTCCTCTGTTCTCTCTTCTCAATTCTCTTCCAAATTAACAGAGTTTTGGCTCTTGCCAAAAACTTTGTTGCCAGTGAAACTTTTGAGCTGGAGGAGCTGCACTGGAAAGTTTTCATTTGCTAAGACTGAAAAGCAATGCTATCAAACCTGACAAGCTTGGCCAATCAAAGCTAAATGACCTGCATCTTCTGCATTTAACTCCAGACACTATTTTCAGAGACAGCAGACAAAGCCAGAGACTAACTCCATTCTGTTTTATGTTCCTTGCAATAGGTACCTGACCACAGAAATAAGCACTTAGTACAGGATCTGATACAGGCAAAAATCCTATTTAATGCACAAAAATATCAACTCAATTAAAATTACCAAACTCAATTGTTTTCACTACTATCACGACAAAAGGAACAGTCTTACTGCTAGATCTGTCCAAGCTGGAGTGTCACAGGCACCTTTTGTGAAAAACCCTTTCTTAGGATTTTTCCTGCTAGAGCTGAGAAGTTTCAGTAACAAATGTAAACAATGATTATCTGCTGCTGTGGAATGCAACAGTTCCACCTGTGCTTGGTCTTCTGTGGATGTTTGGATTTACTGACCACTCACAGTGGAGCTGCTCTTGCTCTCTGCAGAGAGACAGACCTTTGTTATTCATTCTTTCTATTCTATTCTCAGCTTAGCCAGCTTCTGAAGAAGCTCCTTTCCTTTCTATTCCTATGTAGTATAGTTATAATGTTATATAAACATCATAATATAAGAAATCAAGCCTTCTGATCATGGAATCAAGATCCCTGTCTCTTCCATCCTCTAAAATACCCGTGACCACTGTCACACTGGAGCATTAAAGACCAAAACTCTTAACAGTTGTTGCATCTGTGTAAGAACATAACTTTGACCCAGCTACCATCTTGCTGAATTCTAAGTACATCACACATAGAAGGACCACACCTGTCTGAGATAAACACCCAGGAGGCAGGGCACCCCTGGGATCTAGATGGTGTTTGTCCTGGAGGAGACAGGAAATGTCTCACTGTTTGCTGTTCAGTGTTCATGGCAGTGCTGGTGCTGCATTTTCCTCCTGGTTACCACTGCAAGGGAAGCCAGGTGCCCTGTGTGGGTCCCTGGGGTGCTCTAAGCCAGGCACTCCTCCCACCATTCTCTGCAGAGCCACCACATCACCCAGGAATGCTGCACCTCAGAGGTGCTCCAGGAGCCAGCCCTGGCCATGGGGAAGAGCATGCAAGGAGGAGCAATGGGTACTGCTGGTCTGGGGTCACCTCTGGGAGAGGAAAAGTGGGAAAAAATAGATGTTCCACCCCTGCCCCATTGCTGCTTCCACTCAGTCATTGTGCTTACCCCACCCCTCCACGCTGGCATTCCCAGTGTGACTAGCAGGAACTCTGGTGCCACTGAATTTCACCACTGCAGCAAGGTTTCCTGCTGACCCATTTATTGTCCTGACATGACTGTGCTCAGCAGGAAGGATGCTCTCTTATTGTGCTGTGTGACACAGCGTCCAGGAAGAATAAAAACCCACATCAGGGCACTTGTCCTTACCACAGGCAATGGTCCAGTAGACCAAGGAGTCTGGTGCTTGGTAGAGGATCCGATAGGGAGCCACTCTGGCACTGGAGTCCAGCACAACATCAAGAGTACCCACAAGGAGACCTGCAGGAGAGGAAATGCTGATGAATACACAGGAGAGGGCTCTGCAGCCCCTCCCCATTCCATTTCCATTGCACCCTCCACAGCAAAATGCAGATCTACAGATTCACCCTCACGCTTCTGTCTCAGGCTGTAAAGAGGAAGAATGATTTAACAGGGAAACATCTTCAGCTTAAACAAGACTTCAACTCTTTGATGCACAGCAACACTAGCATAAAGACAGGCAAATTGAAGCAAAGCAGAAGGTAGTTGTGTTATAAATTCATGTTTAAAAGTTCTTCAGTTCTCTCCTGTGTTTCATACACAACCCTGAGCAGTAAAAACCTACCAACTACAAACCCTCCTCCAACACCAACAAGAAATCCCAGACAATACATCCTGGAAGGGTTCAAAACTCGAATGTCAGCTAGGGAAAACTAAAGACTTCCAGCAAAAATAATTGTGCTACTTAACAGTCTGATTATTTAGGGTAGGAAGGATCAAAATGCCTTAGGAGTCAAGCAGGTTTTCAGATGAAAGGACACTGAGGAAAGACAAAGCCATACTGTTTTCCAGAAGTAGCTTTGAAAATTCTTTGCTACTGAGAGAGCCACCAACAATCACATACCAACAGCTACCAAGAATTCCTAACTCTATTTCCAAAATTTCCTGATCCTATTTTTATAATAAACTAATATATATAATATATATATAATATATAATAAACTAATATATAATAATTTATAATAAACAAAACTCTACCCTCCCAAACTCTCTGCAAGAAGTTTTTTTTACATAGTTTATTTTTAAACTATGTAAAAGTTTTCCCGTTTTTCATCTCCACAAAGAATTTTCATCTCCCCTGCAGCATTGTCAGATTTAAATTTTCATGTTGAAGTTCTCAGAAAATTGTTTGGGAAAAAAACATTTGAAATATACAAACAACAAATGGATGAACTTTCAGGGATTTTTTTGTGAAAATATTTATTAGGGCAGAAATTAGAGGTTTTTTCCAAACAGGTGAAATAAACTGCATGCACCAAAAGCATTTTAAAACTCTCCTGTTAGAAGTTCTCTTCTCCTTTCGAGTCTCATGTGTTCATCTTTTACTGTCATAGTTTTATTAGTTCCTCATTTTTCTCTGCTGAAACTGGTGTATGCAATACTGCTTCCCTTGCTGTTCCTTCAGATTTGTGCTGTGCATCATAAAGATATAAAAGCAATCCCCTTTTTCCATCTCAGTAGATCCCTCAAATGTGATCTGAAACTAAGAAATACCCCACCTAGCAGTGATTTTGTACTTCTCCCATTCTTTCTCTTTTATTTGTAATTTGTTTTATACAGATCTTACGTTAGATCAGCTGTAATCTCTTTCTGCTCCATGAATTAACAAGCACCACTTCTTAATCCAAGAATTATGCAAGAACACGAGGAACAAGCCTGGGCACATCAGGCTGTTGGTAAGGTGTGCTCCAAAGCCATGTGACAATTCCAGGATGCAAACACAAACCATGAATGTAAAATACCCCAGTGGGCAGCAGTCTCACCAGCTTTGGCTGCCCCCCATCTCTCACACATTTTGATTACTGGCTGTACTCTGACAAGTTTCCTCTGAACAATTCTAGATACACCCTGGCTCTGCTCAAACTCAGGAGAATGAAGCAGTTAAAATGTACTTTTCATTATTTTTTTTCCTCTCCATCTGAGCTTCACAAATGCAGTACAGCCCTGGCCCAGGCTAACGTGGGGACCAAGCCAGACACTACACTCTGTTCATTATCTGGGTTTGCTGCAAATACAGCAGGAATGTTTTCTTTTTGCTTTTCAGCTTCACATGACTACTGACAGTAATAAATATGCAACAGGCATGATGTAATATCTAAATAAAGTTGTATGCTGGCCAAATGCAATCTTCTCTGAGATACAGAAACACTGCTCATTCCCTGTATTCTTTAAAAAACATGCTTGTTTCTCTCCTCCTGCTGTATTTCCAAATTCATTAGCATATGGGTGGTCCTGCCAAACAATTCTGCCCCTACTTCCTGGAGTGCTGTAAAAACTGGGATAGGCAGGTAAGACTAGAAAATCAGAATAAACCAAGTGACTTGTATAGCAACATCAGGTTCAAAGAAATTCCCATCCTACTTTCTTCTCCCCTGGATGTGGCAGACAGGAGAGGAACATCCCCAGGCACTGTAAGACACAGCAATGTATTTAAGAACTATGAAGAGCACTATGAAAATAAAAAAACACCAACAAAAGAGAGAAGCCAGCAGTGACTGAAACAGCAGATGGCAGGTAGGAAAAGAAAAGAAAACAAAGACTACTTTCCAATGGGGCAGTAAGTAGGAGTTGTTCAGGGGCTTTTCAGTAAACAAATTGAAAAAATAACCACGTAGGGAGGTCCAAAGAAGAAATTCAAATCCAAGCTTAGCAAGTCAACTGCCACTGACAGTTCATCAGTAACATTTACTTGTACCATGCAATAGCTGTTTTGACAGATGATAGGTGTGATATTAAAAAAAGCATGAGTTTTATCACATGAAACCTCGTGCAATCTAGCTCTCTGCTAGCTCTCCTTCATGAACTGTTCCTTTTGGTGTTGTTAGGTCAGTGGTGGTTGTTTTGGGTTTGGGGATTTGCTGTTTGGTTGGGTTTTTTTGCAATGCAGACATGTGATGCAACCAGAATGAAATCACAGCAGTTCCTACAGATAATCTGTTTGAGGATTTTCTACATGAAGTAGAAATGAAAATTAAAAAAAAAAAATTAAGAGAAATTTAATACTGTTCATTAGCTCATGAACTCTTCACGTTGCAAGTACCTTTTCAGACATGATTAAGTAACTGAGTTTCTATAGAAACAGAACAGGCAACCAAGAATCATATTCCTTATATGAGACTGGCCCTTGGGCAAGAGCCAGTGAATTACCCAGGCATCCAATCACATGACTTTACTGACTGCAAATTTTTTCCCATTATTTCATCAGCTTTCTGACTGCATAATGAAATAAGGGGAGAAATTTCCAATGTAAGAATACTCGATCTACAAGCCCTTGTTGAAGCAAGAGGTTTTCATGAGACAAGTTTTATTTAAAGCACATGGTGTAATTAATCTGTAAGATTAGCATCTGGCTAATTGATGGGAGACCCAATCCTGAAGGCACTCAAGCATGAGTAACCATGAGGGGACAAATCATTCCCTCACACACACACATGCCCAATTTCTAGAGCAACCATACCTATACATGGGGCAGGAGGGGAAAAGGGAGGCATAATGCCTTCACTTTGCTTGATACAACTTTCTAATAAAGTCAGGTTCCTCTTTTGAAAACTTGAATTCTAAAGCAAAGCTCCAGAAGACTGATCAGTATTCTCTTTCTTCTCTGTAAAACACAGGCATTAGCAGAGGAACAATGATGATATGTAGTATTTGGAACCAGGGAATACAAAGCCACAATTGGCTGAGGGCCTGGGCAATTGCTCTTGCATCATGTTACTGGAAGGACATCCAATGCACTGCAGGGAATTACTGGAAAGGGCTTCAGTTACCCACTGCACTTTGTGCTGAAGGAAGGGATCACACTGCATTTTACTTACCTGACCACATTCAGTGCTGGCTCACATTTAGTCATAAGCTGTAACCCTTGCAGAAAGTACAGATGAGTAGTTTATATTCATTAATTAATGTATGATGTGCTCTGCTTGCGTCCTTACAGCAGCAACCAATTTTCAAGCTGTTGTTTTTGCTAGAAGGGATTATGACCACAAATGAAGCCTGAGCTCCTCTCTAACACAGACCCCTTTCACAAATTATTCCCATCCCACCAGAGGGTATTTTTCAGACAGACAGGTCATCTTGGTTTGCAAGCTAAGCCAATAGCTTCAGCCAATGGAGATTCTTCCAAGCCCCAGTGCAGTCCTTGCTCCTTGGAGAGCAGGATTCCAGATGACTCACAGTGAGACTGATGGCAAACTACCCACAAACAGCAAGGAAATCAAGGGATGCCCTGTAGAATCAACCTGGTCCATTTTAAGCATGCCCACCTCAGAGCACACGACTCCAAACCTGCCCTAAGCCACAATATCTGTGACTATTTGGGTATTCATGGCACAGATCCTGGCTGCAGGGCTATTTCTCTCTCTTATCTTTCATAATAACTTTCAAGTGTCTTTGTAAAACATCAGTTACCTGTGTTTTTACAGGAAAAGCAAGTTTATGCACTGTACACATGAACAAACTCTTTTATCAGCAAAGGATTTTCTTATGACAAACAGTAACCCCTTTCCACAGAAAGCCACATTTTCATTTAAAACCACAAAGACTGAGTAGTCTTTATCACCCTTCTACAGTCCCCCTCACAGCAGTATTATAATTGACAGCTTCTGTGTTTTACCTGTTCAAATTAAATTGGATTACTCAAAAATGAGGATCTGCATTATGTATTACCTCTAGAGTACTTTATTAAAACACCAAAGCCAATGACTTATAATAAATAACAACACTTGAAAGCTTAAGAACTCCCAGCAGCCATGGCTTTGTGGCACAGCAAGCACCAAAAAGCTTGGGATAGTAACAGTGGTGCTTCCTGGCAATTTCAAAGCTCAGAGCAGAATGCTCTCAGCACACACCAGGGACCTGGGACACATCCATGCTGCAGTGACACAGGCAGCTTGTGGGACACTTTGCTGGAGCTGCAGCACGTCACCCTGCAGCTGGTGCCACTGACTGCTGTGCCCTGCCCTGCCCAGTTTGCCAGTGTGCACACATGTTATTCACATGGTGCAAACGTGTTATTCACATGGTGCAAACATGTGTTATTCACATGGAGAAAGAAGAGCCCTGCCCCAGCCTCCTGCCAGGTGGACGTGAATCCACACCTCAAAACACCTTTTGTTTGGGGATTTTTATCTCAGAATGTATAAACAAAGAGCACTCATGTTTCTTTACCATAAAGAGTAAATATAAAATAATAGCCAGCAAAAGAGCTGGGATAGAATACAGGTCAGGCTGGGACCCTCAGAGTCAGGCTGTGAGCTATCACTCAGAGTCTCATGGATGTCAGCAGCCTGTTTACACCACAACCAGGAAAACCTGGAATGGCACATGTGGCACAAGCAAGAACTTTTCAAAACAGGCACTGTGACATTCCAACACTGAGTCAAAAACACACTGCTGAAAAGTCCTCAGTATTTAAAGCATGCTGATGACTCCTCTTTCCAGTACAGCAAGATGGACACGTAATGAGCTCTGCTCATAAACCTGAAACACCCATGGCACCTCTTTAGATTGTAGATGTCAGCTGCTCTTTAAGAAAGCTTTAATCAATAGGGTTGATTTAAATCATATTTACATCCTGAGCATTCAGTGTTATATTGATTTAATGGACAAGGAATAAACTCTTCCTGAAATTCGAGTGTTGCTCCCTGAGCTATAAAAACTCCTAACAACACCTAACTGAAGCATACAGCACTAGGGATTGTTTTCATAGTAAGGATAATGAACCCTCACTCTTCCACTCTTTCTCAAGGCAATTTATGTGATTAGCTCTCTCATTTTTTATTACAGGATGAGATCATCCCATTACTTGTCTGTCAAAACTCAACCTAGAGCAACAACCTGAACTCCACGGGCAATACTGTGGACAAATCCTTTTTAAAGGGAGGGTCAATGCCACTTGATTTTATTTCACAGGAATGCCTATATAAATTGGAAATATTATACACCACACAAAAATAATTGACTCTTAGACTTCCAATACTGGCAATAATACCCTCAACACTGCCCTTAAAACTTCATGGAGGGCTACACTTTTTTAATAGGTGTTCATTCATATAAATGAAGGTTAAATGACCAACACTGGCAATAATACCCACAACATTGCCCTTAAAACTTCATGGAGGGCTACACTTTTTTAATAGGTGTTCATTTATATAAATGAAGGTTAAATGACCTCCAAAGACTTATTTTCTAACTGTCTTCCCATGTGCTTTATATGGGCATCTAATGTAGCATCAAGAAAACAAAATTCTTCCTCTGGACTTACAACCATTAATATTCTTTATTAAATAATAAATTAATGATTATATATATATTTCTTAAGTATATATATTTCTTAAATAATTCAGAATGGAATTAATAGGATTGGGTAAGTTTTCCCCAATGTCTGCCTTTGCTGCTCTCTCTTCCTACCAACACAGTCCTACAGATTTGTGCAGCCACCCTCTTATTTGCACAGGACTTTTCAAACTCGTTCAGTGAGACTGCTTCTGAGGAAGAATTGTCACTCTACTGACATTTAGTAAGAAAAGCAGCAAAACCAGCAGTTACTTCCTCTGTCCTCAAGCTGATGAACACAAATGAGAGAAGACTGAAAAACTAACCAGCAATATTTAAAGAAAAAGCTTGGGAAGGGCCAGTGTGATATCTGGCCTGATCACCGAGGGATAAAGCAGCAAGAAACAACAAAGCTTTCACCCACCCTTCAAGTTTAACAATTGTGATTGAATCAGCTTATCTCCAAATATGTTCATTTAAAAGAAAGGTATCAGCTGTACTTGTTAAGGTGTCCAAACAACTCATGACCAACCCTGTAAAAAATCTGTACCTTAACTCGAACCTAAATCTGGGTTGGGTTTAGACTTTCAGCTTTTTCAGCTTTTTGTAACTTCTGCTGAGCAGAAGCTCACAGAAAGAGAGGAGCACTGACAGGACATGCCACAGTTACAAGCATGTGAAGCCTTACAACACAGAGAAAACTGATATTTTGACAAAACCTCAAACAACTTATCTCACACTGCTGAAAAAAAATTTATAGTACATATCAATCACACCAGACTGTATGAAATTATGGGAAAACGGTGAGAAAAATATAGATGAAGTTATCAAATGCCTTCTAGGTGTGATATAAACAATTACTCATAAGTTTGTAAAAGGGAAAGCATAATCAAGTATCACAGGCCAAAACAGCAGAGAAGTCACTGAACTTCACTCACAACTAATTATTTTAAAATATCCCATTAAATTTGCATAAGCAAATTTAATAAATTTCATCCAACAACAAAATTTAAATCTGAATCTGCACCAACATAAGATTCAGATAAACTGTGTAAGATGAAAGAACAAATTAAGTAAATATGAGCAAACTAAGGAAAAAAAAAAAACAACAACAAAACAGAAAAAACCTCCAAACATCACTCCTAACCTAAGAAAAATTACTGTAAACTGAATCTAGGTTGAGGACTGAAGGGGGCACAGCAAACTCAGCATGAACTCAGAAGGAGCAGTCCTGAAGCATGTTGAAATACAAGTTAAATCTGAAAAGAAGCAATAGCTTCAGAAAAAGAGAATTTTAAATGTTCATAGTTCTGATTGGACACCTGCAGACAGATCAGATTTCAATAGCTTTCAGAGGAGGCACTTTACCAGGGAAATGAGCAATGCTGAACAGAAAATCCCAATAACTCTGGCTGATAAAATACTGGAAAAAACACAGGGGAAGAACAAGACAGATTATGAGGAAAGAACAGCAAAATCCAAACCATTAAAAATGTACTGGCTGAAACCAAGATTACTGCTGTGGTAGAAATTCAAACACCACTATCTGGAAACATCAGGGAAAAAAAAATCACAAATCCAGCACAGAAAATACAACCTTTCTTTTGGAAAGAAAACAAATGGGAAGGTTTGGAAGAAGTCCCCTAGAACCAAAGATCACCTAAGCACCAGATTTGAAGTCAAAATGCAAATGTAATTTCTGAATATCAGCATTGATCAGACAACAGAAGTATGATCAGTGGTCAATGTTATAAAGAAAAGTAAGATTTCAGTCAAATGCCAGCTCTTTATACACATTGTACCACCACACTTTAGCAAAAACAAAGGCAGAGACAACTCCTGTCTCTGGAAAAGCCACACCAAGTGTGATACTGTGAAGGATAAAAACAAGGAGGTTCTGCCTGGATCAAACACCAGAAGAAATGCTGTATGAGAATATATGTTCAAATTGAATTCCAAAGTATATGGTAGCACACTTCGTGGAACCTTCTTTAGGTGTGCAGGAATCTAATTGAAATGATCAATATCTGTGAAATATGATACATTCCTACAAGGATGCAGAACTGGAGTGATGGAAATACAGGAACTGATGTGAGGAAGTGCTGCATCTACAGCTTCCAGTGAAGGAGCAAGGAACAACCACCAAACCCCTGCAAGCAACACAAACTCTGGTGTAATGCAGAAAATCAGTAAGTGGCCTGGACTGACTGCTTACTGTCCTGTGATCCTGTGCAGCATTTCCAGCAGAGCTTCCTGCAGAGATCTCAGGAGGAAGAGCAGGCCAGCCTGGAATCCCACGTGTCAAACAGCAACATCATCTCAAGGGCAAAAATGGCAAAACAGCTCAGCAGCCTGGACAGGCCACAGGGTCAGAGGTAAATTATCATGCAGGGAAAAGTCTGACCAAGAAATACCAGAGGGAGAAGCAAAGCTACAAGCAACACCTCAGGCACTAGAGATCTGGTCTCTGGAGACAACAGAAAGCTGGGCATGCAGAGAAGTATTGGGCAGGAAGTGAGGAACAGGGAAAAGCATCTGGGAACTGTGTGAGTCAGCCTGGGGAACCAAACACCAATTCAGCCCTGGACAGCTGCAGGTTCCTCCAAGTGGAAATGCACTGGTGTGGAGAGGTAACACACCCACAGCAGGTCCTAAGGAGCAGCTCAGAGAACCAGGGCAGATCTGATGTACTGACAAATGAAAGCAGAGCAGAGAGACCAGCCTCCACTCTGTGTGCCAAAACAACCATGAAAAGCTGATGGATAGGCAGAGCACCCCTGTCCATTATGCTAACTGCACCCATTTTGATAAACACTGTGTTTCAAGTATCAGAAAGCACATGCTTTGTACACCAGTCTGACAGGCAAAATGCCAACTGCTTGAGTCAACAAAGGCAGAAAGTGTCAAGTTTGTTAAAACATGGACCACACTTTGTTTGGGCAGATGATCAACTGGCCAAAAGCTTTTCTAAGTCTTAAGCATAAACAAGTTTTCAAGTAATCTCTTCCTCAACTCTCTGAACTGAGAGGCTGTGAGCAAGACAGAATCTTAGCTCCAAATGTGAAATACTAATTGTGCTGTCCAGCAAGGCTGCAGAAAAGCTTTCCAATTTAGAACACTGTCACAGTATTAAAAATTATATTAGATCTGACATTGATATGTCGTATCAGCCAGCCGAGCTCAGAACCTCTCCTTTTTGCCTTTCCAGCGTGGAAATTAAATGACAACTCTTTTTGCAAAAATATCAGGGGAGAAGTAGTATTTCATCAGATCC
The DNA here is from genome assembly GCA_024362935.1 of Setophaga petechia. Classification (NCBI taxonomy): domain Eukaryota; kingdom Metazoa; phylum Chordata; class Aves; order Passeriformes; family Parulidae; genus Setophaga; species Setophaga petechia. Next base: position 1,054,859 of record JANCRA010000104.1, on the reverse strand, counting down.
TTTTATCACCAGAAGTCAGCACATTTCCATCTGCTCTCTTCTGCTTAAACATTTGAATCATTCTTGGCAACAGGGCATGGACTTACAACTCCTACTGCATCTCTCACACAGGCACTGCCCCAGCTGAGTGCACACACCCTGCTTGCAAAAGAATTCACTTCTAAAAACAGTTCTTGCTGAGAACAACTTACTTCCCTTGGGATTCAGAGATGTCACACTAACATTTCAAACAAAGTCACTCAGAATTTCATCTCTGCTTCACACACACAAATGTACAGGGGCAAAAGGAGCACAGCAGCCACCAGCTGCCTGCACCACACCTCAGTCTCTCCTCCTGTAAGCTCCAAGTGAATTCATTCTCTGCCATCCATTTCCAGGTACAATAATTCCTTACTAAAATGCCTTGAAGTATAGAAGAGTTTGGCAAACATTATCACAGCAGAGCAGAAAGCAGTTAAGAGGTGTTTTTAAACCTATTTGCTGCATCTGAATGCAAGATACACTTAATAACACGACCTTTTAGTTGTTTAAAAAGTTTATGACATGTTCAGGATCTTTACATCCATAACAGTAATGCTGTCCTAGAGGGCACAGTGCCCAAATGATGGCAGAGATCTGGGTTCATATTCTGTCCAAATGCCTCTGCTGCAGATTGCACACAACAACAGATGATGCAGGCTGCTGTGGAAATAAATACACCACAAATTCCTCTGAAGAAGGAATTATGTCACACAGACCAAACAACCTGGCTGCCCAGAAAAGCAAGAAGAATATGAGGAAAGAAAACACTTTTTTCCTTGTTGGTGAACAAAAGGAAGATGAAACTCCTGACCAAGGATCACACAGAAGCAAAATATGGGCATGGCATTATGTGCAAGGCATGAAACAATTTAATTACAGAGAAAGCTCATCAACCATCAAATACCTTTAAAGCAGAAAAGTACATTTTTTGGTCTTGTCCTGGAAGATTAATGCAGTGATGCAAGATAATGTGAGTTTGCAGAACAGCTATGAAAATCCAATTTAAAATCCAATTTAAAATCTTTTCTATTTTCTTCTTGTTAAAAAGGAAAATAAAATCCAAACAGCCCTTCAAGAAAAGCCCCACTGATGTGACAGTAATGATAGTGACACAATAACTTAAATGAGTCCAGATCCTGATTCAGTATAAAAATGGATCCACACTGCTTATTAGGAAAGCTTTTCTCTGAAGCAAACCACTGATCTAACACACCTTGTTAGCAGAGATTGCTGCTATGGACCCCCTAATCAGCACTGCCTTAACACAGTAAAAGATCAGCATCATTCTCCTAACCTGTTACAATACAATACAGTGGAGAAAAGGTCTCCAATGTCCAAACAAGCATTTAAATAAGAGTTTCTCTGTTCAACTGCTACATAAACCAAGGCCAAGAGGAGAACACCAGATTTGTCAGCCCTTCCCCCAAAGTGACTGATACTCCTGGATCCAGGAGAACAGATAACTCCAGCACTGCTCTTCTGCTCCAGCATGAACCAACCAGAAGTACTTGCACCCACCCCAAGGCTACATAAAATCCTTGACTTTACACTGACACACCAAAAGAAGTTTGCCACATTCACAGATGGAGAGAAGGGCATTGCACTTCACCCTGATCAGTTTGGTGATGGCAGTTCCATGGCAAACCCAGATTTGAGGGCAATGCCAGAGAATCAGTGCTTCTCATTGTCCAGCCACTGCTCAAGTTACACAGTGAAGCCACCCAATGTCATCTGACCCACAGCCCCATCAATCTGAAAGTCAATTCTCACTCTACAATTCAAGACAAATGACTTCAAGAGTCAATAATGAGGGAGTGTAAGTCAGCAAAAGTTAGATCACAAAAAAAAAAGGACAGCTGTATTTACATCCTGTCTTGCAAATATGAATTGAGAGCATCCCTAGCACAGTTAAAAATCTTGTATACAGTATTTCTAGTCAACTTCAAGGACATGTAAGATAGTTTAAATTTTATACTATATTCATGGGTGGCTAACTTATAAAATTATATCTGAGCAAATTTCAGTATTATGTCACTACTAAAGGAGAGAAAAAATGCAACCTACCACACCAAAGTTCTTTTTTTCCCTGTTTACTTTTGACCAGGTAAACTCCACCCTTGTCACAAGGTCAGTATCATCTAGGGAGCTCCCAAAGGGCCAGCCTACATGCTGTAACTACCACAAATGATGTGTCCTGTTTACTATGTCAGCAGCTTCACTCTTTGCCTCAGGATCAGCTAGATCCCTCAATACCTTGCTTTTAATCAGTCTGTCCTACCAAGAACAATCCACTGGCTTTCTCCACCTTCCCTGTCCCTTAACTGGCAGAACAGCTGTTAACGGAACCAGCAGAAAATTCCAGCATAAATATAAAATAAAATTAAAAAATATATATAAAAAATAAAATAAATTTAAAAAAATAAACTTAAGTTCCACTTATTACTGTGCCTGTCACATTGGGAGTGGTTGGAGACACATCCATCCCTCCCTCCACTCCCACCTTTTGTTGGCCACCGTGCCACAAACCTTTTTCATTTCAGCACAAGGCCTGGTAAGTTCCCATACTTTCCTTATTTATACTGCTGACTCTAACAAGTTAGTTAGTTACAGGGCTTTGATTCAGTATGGTTTTGGCAACATACTGGAAAAAGCTACAACTGTAGCTTTTTCTGTATAAACAAACAAAACCCCCGGAAATGGACTTGTTGCCACTGCCTCAATGCCACAGCAGCTGCAATCCCAGGCTCCAGTAAGAGCACTGACAGCAGATTTCAAAATGTATGGAGAATTTCACCTTCTAAGTAATTCTCATATACAGACTATACAGACTTCATTCACATAGTAAAATGTTGGATACAGCACACAAATACTTGAATTCCAAAAGGCAGGGGGTTAACGCAGAAACAAATAATTATTTCTCCATTCTGAACTTCTAACAAATGCTGCAGGCTTATTCTGGCCTCCACAGAAAAATAAAAAAAGAGTGCACATTTCTGAATCCCACTTCCACACAAGGACAAGATCTTCCAGAAGTCTTTTCTCCATCTGTGAAGGGGTATCACCAATCAGACCATCAGACATACAGCTGGAGGAAGACAAGTTGAAGAACCCCAAACTCTCAACCTGCTCCCACAATAACTGAGAAATGACTGGAAAATTGATGGCTATCTAAACCCATCTCTAATTCAAAGAGAACAAAGTCAGAAAGGTAGAAGAATGTCTTTTCAGACCTTGAGAGGCCAGGGGCAATCCATGACAGGTGAGCCTGAAAAAATTTTTTTCAGTGAGCAGAGCAAGGGTGAACTTTTGAAGCAAAACACGTTTTTTATGGGTTTGTCAATCCCGTCCACACTTCAAAAGATTGTTTAAAAAATTTAGAAATCTAGGACCAACGTGGAGTGGCTGCTGGCCATTTCCCACACAGGAACAAGGCAGTACATCAACACACAACACTGACTGAAGACCTCAGCAGGCTGAAATGAAAACACTTCACAGCAGCGCCTTAGTTTAGATTATATCAGCACTGTTTACAAGTCCATAGAGCACTGAAGGTCTGAAGAAACACTTAATCTCACAGCAAACATGTACAGGACCTTGAAGCAAACGCAGATGCAGTCCGTGTGTTTATTTTGCTTAGCCTGAAGTACTAATCATCATGGAAGTGTGCACAGAAGAAAGCACAGGTTTCAGGAGAATTGCTTGATTATTGTGTACCAATTCGAGAAGTTCCAGTAGAAACACCATTGGGTTCTGTATTTTCCATCTCATATAAATACATATGCATTGCCTAAGAAAGGGTGGAAGCCCTCGATGAACATACACGCACAGTATCACTAAAACCAGGATGAGTATGACCCAAACCTCTACCAAAGCGTCTCCAGCTGCCAGCAATCAGAAACAAAGCATTTGGGCAACACACTTCACAAGGACATCTGCAAAATACCGACACGCCGAAGCAAATCTGTTTCCTTCGTCAATTTCCGAATCACAACCCTGTCTTATTTCACGGAGCGCGTGCTAAAGGTTCGGCAAGGAAATTCTCCCACAACGTGGGGCCAGTCCCACCCTGATTGATGCAGGGAGCCTCGGGTCACGGGTGGGCTCGCACACCGGATCCGCACGGGAGCCTCGGGCGCTGCGATCGGGGGCGCCGCGCCCCGGCCCCGAGGGACCCCGCGCCCCGGAGCCGCCGAGGGCCCCGCCCGGCCCGGCCCCGCCGCCGCCGCCCTTACCCGCCAGTCCCCCGCCGCCGCCATCGCCGCCGTGCCCCTTCCTCCTCTGCAGGATGAAGTAGGGGTTGGCCCGCTCCGTCACCCACAGCGCGTTGGCCAGCAGCACCTCCTCGGGGTTCACCCACATGCTCCCGGCGCGGACAAAGGCAGGCCCGGCGGGCTGGGGGCTGGCTCACGCGCGCACCGCCCGCATCGGGCGCCACCGTGCCCGGCCGCCGCGGCGGACGGCGCAGCCCCGCGGGCACCGGCGGGCACCGGGCGGAGGCAGCAGCCGCATGGCCCCCGCCGCCTAGCCGCGCTCCACCGGGCGCGGAGGGGCGGCTGCTGCGGCCGGGGGCGGCGGCAGCTCCCGCCGCAGCGGTGACATCAACGCCGGCCCGGCCCCTCCGCGCTGCCGCTCGCACCGAGCCCGCGGGGCCGTGCGCGCCGCCGCTCGCTCCGCCCGCCCCGCACCTGGGCACGGGCACGGGCACGCCCGCGGCGGGGCCGCGCCCGGCATCGCTCCGCGGGGACGCTGAGCGTCGGAGCCGCGCACCGAGAGCGCAAGGCAAGAAAGCCAAACGCGTCCCGGGCGCATCCAAAGCACGGCGGGCGGCAGGTGAGGATGGGGATGCTGCCCCTCCGCTCTGGCGAGACCCGCCTGAAGCGCTGCGTTCAGCTGCGGGGTCCCAGCCTCCTCTGAGGGCTGGCTGAGAGAGTTCGGGGTGCTCATCCTGGAGAAGAGAAGGCTCGTGGAGACTTTACGGCGCCTTTCGGTACCTGAACGGGCTACCGGAGAGATGGAGAGGGGCTTTTTGGTTGGACCAGGAGTGGTGGCTTCAGACTGCGAGAGGGTGGGTGTAGATTAGATACCAGGCAGAATTCCTTCCGCAGGAGGGTGGAGGAGCAATGGACAGTGGGCACAGGTTGCCCAGAGAAGCTGTGGACTCCTCATCCCTCAAAGCGTTCAGGGCCAGGCTGGGATGGTGCTAGTCTCGTGGGAGCTGCTCCTGCCCATGGCACGGGGTTGAAATGAGATGATCTTTAAGCTGCTGTCCGACCCAACCCGTTCTGAGATTCCCTTTTAACTACCTGCCTCCAAAGATTCGGCCTTCTCATCGGCTCGGAGGATTTTGTGAAATTGGTTGTCCGAAGGAAGAGCAGGCTCTGGTCTCAAGCAGAAGGAAGCCATCCACCAGGGGAGGTGACACTGCCCTCCTGCCACTGCCCCTTTTCTGTACCTGTTCTCTGCCATGCCCCTCACTCTTTTTGAAGTTCACCTCTGCTGCTGAAGACCACCTTGTGCCTACTGCTGAAGTTGGGGCAGTAAAAAAAAAATAAACTTCTGCGATGCACTTTTTAAAAATTCTTTATGATGACTGTTCTTCAGTCTGCCACTTACCACTTTTTCTCTTATTGTGAATGGCAGCTTTCTTAGGCTTCTTTTGTTTTTGGTATGAAGTTCTGCCGTTCTTTCATGAGAAATGGACAATTTGTTACTGGTTGGTAAAAAGTGTTTCCCTATATTTATCTCCCCTTTACTCTTTGTAAAGCCTTGTTGGTGTTCCAGGATCTCCATGTGTAAGGCAGGTCCCTGTCCACAGCTCACACATCTTTTTGGGGGCTACCCTGCTTCCTCAGGTGTGTTGGATAAGACTCAGTTTCCAGCTCTCCTTCATGTCTCTGCCCTCCTGTGAACTCTGGTAATTTCTGGAGTGTTGGGGTCAGGGGTGGACTTTGTATGTTAACAGAGCTTTAGCACTTTTGATTTTATTTCGACAAAGTCTCTGCTAGTTTGGAGACATTATGTCTGAATCCTTTTTTTTTTTTTTCTGGCACAGCACTGCACTGGGAACACATTGAGCATTTGATCCAAAATCCTCATTCAGAAAGGCTTTCCAAAGCAGTGCTCCCTGTCTTGGTTCTAGTGACACCCTTTGCCTCAGGTCTGGTTTGTGGAATAAGCACTAGGCTACAGCAGAGTCACCCTAGTCCTGATATAGCAGTGACCTTACACCACTGTTTATCTTGTCAATCCCTATGTCATTCAGAAAAATTGTCATGAAGCTTCTTTAGCACAGAATTGATCATGTGGAATATTAAAATCATACAGGAACTCCTACCAGTTTTCCTGCAAACTATTATCCCCTTATTCTCCAGTATCTCTGTGGGTTGGTTTTACACCCAGATGTTATGACCAAGTTAATTTTATATACAATCTGTTGTTACAAATAAAATTTCTTTGGCAAAATTCAGACATATGATATCAACCAATATTTCTATTGACCAAATCTTTAACCCTGCCAAAACAGAAGCAAGCTTTGTTTGACAGGACCTACTTCCACAAGATTGTGCAAGAACAATTATATTCTCACTCTGGAAGTGTTTGTTAACACTGTGGCAGATTAATTATTCTGTTATTGTAACAAAGTTCAGTGATAGACTAACCAGCCCATAGTTAAGTCTAACTAGCTAATTAATAGAGCTGCTTGTTTTTATGTGTACAAACTGCATCACTTACAGATAAATGTATGAATTCCATCATCTGCTATATTCCAGAGGAATGAAAACAGAAAAGGTTTAAGAATGAAAAGTCCAAAATGTTAATAAATTTCCTAGGATTACAAAGGTGACAATGATAAAGCTGAGGAAAAAAGCAGCTCTTTGAACATGCCTGAGGAGACTACATGCAGCTGAGCCAGTCACCAATGTCACCTCTCTTCAATCTCCAGTAGCACCTAGGCCTGGGTAGGAGCTGGAAGAGGGGAGCCACTCCACTTAGCATGAAAATACAGCTTTGTGTGGCACTGTGAACCAGGGACACCCAGAACCAGGGCCAGCCAAGCTGTGCCCTCTTCTCTCACTGAGGCACACAAAACTTTTTTCACTGCAAAATGAGAGAGGTGCATTTGGAGAGGAGTTATCCTTCCTCTGCAAGAAATGGAAACCAAAAGAGGGAGCCAGGAGAGCATGTTGCACATCCTGACTGTTCTGCATGCTGTCTTAGGTGTTGCAAATGCAAGATATGGCTGGGGGTGTGTATTCTATGATGGCTTGTTAAAACCAGCTGGGGCAGTTTGCTTTATTCCTTCCACAACCCATCCTCCCTCTGGGAAATATCTGCTGTTAATGGCCACTGAGTGTTGAAAATTCCATCATCCACTGGGAAATGCTCCATCCAGGGGAGGAGCCCAGCATTCCTACCTGGCTATAATCTGGGATTTGGAGCACCACAGGCAGCCTTTCCCACTGCATTCCCAGAGGAGCAGCTTTATGTTCCACTGCATTCCCAGAGGAGCAGCTTTATTTCCCACTGCATTCCCAGCTTTATTTCCCACTGCATTCCCAGAGGAAGCCCAGGCCCATCTCCACCACCCCTGGACCTTCAGAGGAAAACTCCCCCCTTGTCCAGGATGCCACCAGAGCCACAGCTGGCACTGCAGGAGGGCTGAGCCACCATGGAATGGGACTGTGCCACCACCCTGACACACAGGCTGTCAGGCCATATTCTGACTCTCTCAGTGTTGTTTTGTATTACTGCATTTTTATTTTTATTTTTCCTAGTAAAGAACTGTTATTCCTACTCCCACATCTTTGCCTGAGAGCCCCTTAGTTTCAAAATGATGATAATTTGGAGGGAGGGGGTTTACATTTTGCATTTCAAGAGAGGCTCCTGCCTGCCTTAGCACACACCTGGCTTTCCAAAACAAGACACAGCCCAGCAGCTGAGTGCCAGCCTTGGGGGCAGTACTCACTCATCCCTGCAGTGCCACTGTGTGTCAGTGTCACCCCTTTTCTGAAGGGTGCCCCCCAGCCCTCCCACCCCCTGACCCAGGCAATGGGTCAGTCTTTAAGGGATGGTCACAGGGAATGATGCCAGGGGTGTCACAGCATCCCCAGGACCTGGATGCAGAGGCACATCCATGCCATGGAGGCATCAGGGCCTCTGACAGGGGGACCCTGGCTGGTTTTTTTATGGGATTTTACCTTCATGTCCCTGCAAGAGCTGTGATGTGCAGGGAGAAAACGATTACTTTTGAGGTGGAAAAGCTGTTTGGAGGATGTACCTGCAGAGAGCATCCTGCTGTGCTGCATCAAGCATGATGAGGTCTGTCAAAGAGTCGCATTTCCTTCCTCTTTTAAAGGAGAGCACCTCAGAAATATCAGGCTAAAAGCTTTTCCCCTCCCTTCCTTGTCATTAATGGCAACTTTGATTGCCCTAGCAAAACATCTTTCCATGCAGCTTAACACACACACTACCTGAGAACATGCTTAGAAAAGCAGATTTACTTGAATGGATGACTTAAGGACTGTGTGCAGGGGCAGTGTGCTCATCCATAATTCTGTTTTTTGGTCCTGACTCCGTGTTCTGGGCACTGGGGATGTGAAGGGACTGCCAAAGCTGCAGCAAAGCAATGCTCCCTGCCTGGCACACAGAGCAGAGCAATTTGCTGGACAGGGTGCTGGACAAGGCATGCCTACCCTTGTCCTTGATTTTCTGCCAGCTTGGGCACATCTGAGTGTGCCTTTCCTCCTCCCCTTGCCCATATGGGTGGCAGCCTTTGGCTGTAAGAAAGCAGAAGCAAGGAGCAAAGACTTTTCCAGAATTAATTAAGGGGAACAGGTGACTGTGCCAGCAGAGCATTATCTGGCAGTGGCTGTCAGGCACCAATCTGCTCACTGTCAGTTCATTCCTTGTTTCTGCAGAGGAGGTATTTCAGATCTGCCTTTGGACCTCCAACCATTTGCTGTGCCTGGCCCAAGAGGCACGAGGCCACCCCAAGCTGCTGCTGCAGCTCTTCACCCTGCACTTTGGCTTTTAGAGATACAAGATTCATTTTATTTCTTTTCCAATGTTCCTGATGGTGCTGTTGTCAGCTGCTCTTTCAGGTCCAGCCCCAGCAGCTGCAGCAGGCAGATGTTTCTGCCTCTGGGTGTTCTCCCCTGCCTAAGCACAGCTCAGCTCATCCCTTGCACTGGCAGGCCCTGCACAGCTGGTGCTGGAGGGAGATTTTAACTGCATCCACCAGTCCTGCTACAGCATCCAGGTTTCATTGTCCCTTTGGGCAAGTGAAACTGCTCCTGCAAGGGCCTTTCCACACTCCTCTGCCTGCCACAGCTGGGCACAGGCACCGTGTCCCTGGCTTTGGGCTGTGCCCAGGCCATCCCTGGTTCCACACAGAGCACAGGCACAGTACCACATTGCCCTCCAGGACAAAATAGTCCAGATACAACTGTCCACTTTTAATTTCTGCCCAGAATAATTTCTCATTCTTCTTCTAGAAGTGACACGCTGCATTTCCAGCCAGACAGTCCCTCTAGCCCTTTGATAATGAGATACTTTTCTGGGGAGGAGAAAAAAATCTGTTTCTGCATTACCTCTAACAGTCTGTGAAACTTGCTACCCATAAAATTTATTATATATTTATTTATTATATATTTATAATATATAATAAATAAATATATAATACATTTTATTATATATTTATGTTATATATTTATTATATATAAAATATTTTATATATTTATTATATTAAAAATAAATATATAATAAATATATAATATATTTTATTTTTATATATAAATATATAAAAATAAAATATATTATATATTTATTATATATATATTTTATATATTTTATATATTTTATTATATATTTATTTTATATATATTATCTTATATATTTTATTATATATTTATTTTTATATTTTATTATTTTATTTGTTTTATATATTTTTTACTTTTTATTATATATATATTATGTATTTATTTTTATATCTTATATATTTTATCTTAACTATGGAACCTGGCTCCATAGTTAAGATCAGGAGCATATCTGGACATACCTAGAATTGTGAAACCTCCTCATTAATCAGCCAGTGACTTTGGCTGGGCTGACATTTTCCTGGCTATTTTTAGAGCATGACTCAGATGCTGCACCAGGAGCCAGCAGAAATCCCTGTGGGCTGATACCAGAGCCTCACTCAGAGCTGTGCTGAAGCATCACTTGGGAGGGAAAGGGACTCAAATGGGCAAAGTGAATTTTGTTCACCTGCCTTTGGGCTTTCTTTAGAAAAACAAGTAAACGTGGAAAACAAGATATTATGGCAACATAAGGGGACATTAGGAGCTGAAAGGGAAATTGTCTTACCTGGCTCTGATAGGAATATTTTCAACACATTTTTGGGCTGGTGGATAAAAGCACAGAGCCTTACGAGTGCCTGCTCCTAGTGTGCAGCTGAAGACACATTTTGAGGCTTTTTTCCACATCCAATCCTATGAGTATTTCACTGCAGCCTGTTTCCCTGCCTGTGTGAGTTTGTAGCACAAATCCCAGCTCCCACCTGTCCCCCTGACCATTTGTTACTGTGAAGAGAAGACCCACAGGTCTGATTGATGACTGTTTGGTAAGATCCAAGGGTACAGATGGATTTTGGGGTTGGGGGAAGGAAATGGGGATGCAGGAAGAAAGGCATCAGTCCTTTGTGGTCTGCCCCGTTCTCATTAGGAACTGTTATGTGAAACAGAGGGCTGATGGAGTAACTTTGGGGCTTGTTTTTAAATCCCTGTGTGGCCTCCAAGACCTGCCCTTTGGAGCAGCATGTCACTGGAGAGGGAGCTATTCCTGTGAGCCAGGGTTCTCTTATGAAGGATGATGCAACCTGAGTCCTCATCAATCAGCTTTAATGCAAGTTAAAGTAGTAAAACCTTCCCATGAAAAAATTCCCTGGTTCCTCCAGTCACTGGATTTTATTTTTAAATTTTGTTTTGTCTTTCTAATACCAGAAAATATGTTTGGCTTGAAGTGCAGTGGACACTTTTTGCTGCGTTCTAAAAAAAAATAATCTGAATTGTTCCGTGTTAGTTCAAACAAGCAGCAAGGCATCTCAGTGCTCAGCCTTGGGGGCTCTGTGAGGGGGTTGAGGCCAGGAGCCCACCCCTCGACTTTTGAAGAACCTGACCCTCTCTTTACCCCGAAGAAGGAAGAAATAAAATAAAATCTATTTATTTCAGCAGAATCTTCAGAGTAGGCTGCTCTAGTGCACACAGCAATGGTGCTTAGGGAAAGGCTGAGCTGGTCCTGTCCCTCAGCTCTCACATGGATTCTGTGCCCCCTGGGTTTGCTGGGCTCCTGATTACAGCCATGTGTTAACTAGGGCTGGGAATTACCAAAGCTGCTTCCCAGCACAGCCCTGTAACACACCACACTCATTGTCATGGTGCCACTGACCCAGCACACCTTCCCTGCCACCCTGTGCTCTCCAGGTCCTGGTGCCTCACACAAAACAGCATTTGATGCTGGCCAGGGTCTGTGCACAAATCACAAACAGGACAGGGCTGCTGGGAACTGCCTTGAGCTGTTGGATTTTCCAGCATCAGCCTCATTCCATGGTTGTGACAATGGGAGGATGCCAGCAGCTCACAGCCCAGGCAGCAGACACAGAACTCAATGTTACAACTCACTTTATGAGTTTCTGGACCAATCACACAAAGCAAAAGCACATTGGCAGTGTTTATATCTGTATGGTATCTATTCTATATTGACAGTACTTCCATCCAACCACTATAAGCACAGGTACCTTTGGTTAAACAATGCTTGCTTATTTAAAATACAATACCTGCTTGTGAGCCTTAAAACACAATGCACAAAGCTCCATTATTAAGCTTCAAACTTCCTAATATCTTGCTAGATAATTTTTTCTATAGCTTAGAGATTATTCTAGACAAGCATTAATACACAGACCATTGTTCTATTTGTCTTTGCTTTTCTCTACAGTTTCAATAATTTTTCTGCTGGCCCATCTCATGGCTGCTTAGCTCCAATCCCAGTTCTGCTGTCTCTGGGCCCTGCCTTTTGCAGCTTTCCCAAACCCCTCTGATTTTGTGGATTCCCACATGCCTTGGTGTTTGGGATGCCAGGCTGTTTGTGCCCCTAGCAGAAACAGGGTTTTCCTTCATTCCTCTCCCTTTTAGTTAGGTATGTTCTGATTTTATTTCATGAGTAACTCCCTGCTGGCATGGGGTGGCAGGGGCATGGTTTCCAGAGCCAGCAGCCCTGCATTGATTTCTGCCAGCCAAGGACCTGGCACTCAGCCTGGCCAGGGAAATGTTACCAGGGGGAGACAGAAGGCACTCATAGCACCTACAACTGGGCATTGCAGGAATATTGCAGAAACCCCTGCACCCCAGCAGCCCACAAGTGAGAAGCAGAAAGCTTTAAGCCCTAAGGAGTTTTTGTCATGGTTTGTTTCCATCCTATAATTATTTTAATGCTGGTCAGTACAACTACAAACATTACTTGTGGCGCCATCATCTTAAGCAGTGGAAAATCCCACAGATCAATAGGATATTGCATTATGTTATTTCCTTTTAGGTCTCACATCTTCCATGCCTTCATCTCAGGCTGAAGTAAATAACTACAGGACTGTTTTCTGCAATGGCATTTTACACATCCCTTAAGCTTTCTTACAAAACAAACACCCATTTTCACATCCATCTTTAATGGGGGTAGAAAGTGCTCAGTATCCTGCAGTATTTATGGCTCTCTAGGTGCTTCTTATAGCAGATATTGGATATTGGACTAACTAGAAGTGCTCAAAGCAGACACAGATGACTAGCTAACTTAAAGCCCAATGTGATTTCCAGCTCCATCCCAGGAGCCAGCTCTGAAGGCAGCCATGGCTCCTCTGCCCAAGGCAGCTCCCCAAGATGAATTGCAAAAAAAATCTTCAACCAAAAAGCCCCACCATACTTCAAATTAATTCATATACATCCTACAGAACCATCTTTTTCTCCACCTTTTTTTGGTGATAATCAAACACCAGGCAGACTACTCCAGTAAGGGACAACCAGCTTTGGGGAAGAAATACATTTTTCCTACCAGTCAAAGCACAGGCAAGTCCTTAACACCCTGAAGAACATGGCCCCAGCGTTGCTCTGTCCTTTTCTTCTATCAAAAAGAAGGAGAACAAAGCCAAAGCACAGCAAGCAAAAGGCAAACAAGCAAGCAGTGCTCCCCTCTCAGAGGGTCCATACCACCAACCCCAGAGCAGCTGCAGATGCAGAGCATCTCCCTCCCACACACCTGCAGGAAAAGCAGGAAAGGCCCCAGCTGGGCACTGCCTACACCCATCTGGGCAATTTGGGCAGCTGCTGGTATTGAAGACTTTGCTAAAACAAAGAGAGAAATAGTTTGGGTTTTTTTGTTTTGTTTTTGTTTTTGTTTTTTCCTTAACACTAATGATACTTTTTAAAGCAGCTGAAAGTCAGTCGGAGTCAGTTTTCCATAGGAAAATCCCATGCTCTATTGTCCTTTAGGATAATTAATTTTAAGCCACCACCCTCATCAAGGCAGCCCTGCAGCCAGCACACCTCTGTGCAGTTCTCCTCACCTGCTCTTTGGTATTTTCTGACTCTCACACACGAGCCAGGCTGAAAACAAAACTCCCCTCCTGCCTGCCTGGGTGTGAGTAACTGTGACCGTGTTCACAGGGCTCTGAGGATGAGGGAAGAGACGAGGACCTGACCCCATGTTTCAGAAGGCTTGATTTATTATTTTATGATATATATTACATTAAAACTATACTAAAAGAATAGAAGAAAGGATTTAATCAGAAGGCTGGCTAAGGATAGAATAGGAAAGAATGATAACAAGGCAGCTGTCTCGGACTCTGTCTGAGCCATCTGACTGTGATTGGCCGTTAATTAGAAACAATCAACACGGACCAATCCCAGATGCACCTGTTGCATTCCACAGCAGCAGATAATCATAATTTACATTTTGTTCCTGAGGCCTCTCAGCTTCTCAGGAGGGAAAATCCTAAGGAAAGGATTTTCCATAAAAGATGTCTGGGACAGCAACGCTCCAGGGAGGGCAGAGAAACCCTCCACAGTGGGACTTCTCGCTTGTTTAACGCCGTAAATGGTCCCTGATTTGGCTCAATAAACAAAGCCAGGCGCGGGTAGGGCGAGGATTCGCGAGGCGGGAGAGCCTCCTGCTGGAGAGACACGGCGCGGGATGCGGGATGGGGATGGGGATGCGGGATGTGGATGCGGGATGGGGATGTGAGGTGTGGGATGCGGGATGGGGATGTGGAATGGGGATGTGGGATGGAAATGTGGGATGCGGGATGTGGGATGTGGGATGGGGATGTGGGATGTGGGATGGGGATGTGGGATGCAGGAGGTGGGATGCAGATGTGGGATGCGGATGTGGGATGTGAGGTGTGGGATGCAGGAGGTGGGATGGGGATGCGGGATGCAGGAAATGGGAGGTTGGATGTGGGATGTGGGATGTGGGATGCAGGATGTGAGATGTGGGATGTGGGATGCAGGATGTGGGATGCGGGATGCAGGAGGTGGGATGGGGATGTGGGATGCAGGAGGTGGGATGGGGATGCGGGATGCAGGAGGTGGGATGCAGATGTGGGATGTGGGATGTGTCCCCACGGAGTGACAAACACCACTTACTGCTCATTTTTGGCACCACTTTCTTAATCCTTGAGGCTGCGCCCCTCTGTCTGTTCCATCTCCTGCAGCCGTTATTCCTTTGCCTCCAGGAGCTGAGGCTTGGCACCCCGGGCACCTCTGGAGGAGCCTGGGATATCCAGGTGCTCAGGGCTGGGGCATGAGGAGCCCCCCAAAGCCGTGGGAGTGGGGAGTGTCTCTGCTGTGGTGCTGGCAATTCCTTGGCTGTGTTTCTGCCATGGAGTTCCTCTCCATCCTGCTTTCCTGACATCGAGCTCTGCCTGGGACTCCATGCCATGCAGTTAAGGAAAGGGCAGTGAGCTCTGGAGAAAGGCAGCAGGGACATAGAATCATAGAGCTATGGAATTGTTAAGGCTGGAAAACATCTCTAAGATCGTTAAGTCCAACCATTAATCAGCACTGCAAAGCCCACTGCTCAAACCATGTCCCTGAGTGCCACATCTCCATCCTTTTGAACCCTTCCAGGGATGATGGATAATTCCACTGCTTCCCTGGGCAGCCTATTCCAATGCCTGACCACCCCTTCAGAAAGAATTTTCTCCTAACACCCAATCCAAATCCCTGCTACAACTCGAGGTCATCCCCTCTGTCCTGTCACTCATTGCCTGGGAGCAAACACTAAATTCCACCAGGTTATACCTTCCTTCCAGGCACCTGTGGTGTGTGATAAGGTCTTCCCTGGGCCTCCTTTTATCCAGGAAAAACCCCCATAGGCTTCTCACAGGACCTGTGCACTTGTGTTCCAGACCCTTGCCCAGCTTTGTTGCCCTTCTCTGGTCACACTCCAGCACCTCTATGTCTTTCCTGTAGTGAGGAGCCCAAAAATGAAGGAAGGCATGGACCAGCCCCCAAAGTGGACTCTGAGCTCAGCCCCTGCAGCCAGGCACCACTTACACCTGTTTCAGCAGTTCAACTTGATGATCTTAGAGGTGTTTTTGAACCTGAAGGATTCTGTGATTCCATAATACAGTAGACCTTTTTAAAACCAGGAAGGACACCTCCTTTCATGCTGCACCTGGCTTTCAAAGGTTTACTATGTTATGGAATCCTTGTCCTGGTGTTTCTGCTCTGCAGGTGTCTGCTCCCAGCCCAGGCTGAGTCAAAGTGTGCTGCTGGCTGGAGCCAGCCTGGCTGCCCCAAGCAGGGACAGGGGAACACCTTCATCTGAGCTCTGGGCTCCAAGAGGTGACAGCTGTGGCTCTGCCAACCCCTCAAAGGCATCACCACTCCCAGATGGCTGCTCTGTCCCTCTGCCAGGACAGACAGATGGATGGACATGTTCCCAGCTGGAGCAGCAGGAGGGACAACTGCCTGGGGTTCAGCCACCAGGAGCTGCTGTGGCCTCCCTGTGCCACCTTGCCTTTGCTCCCAGGTGGGGTGAGGGACTGCAAACCCAGGCTGTGGGTGCAGGTGTCCAGGAGGGTGTCCAGAGGAGCCATGAGCTGCCTGCAGCAGGGAGTGGCCCAGGCATGTGAGGGTGGTGACTTTGCCCACTCCCACTGCTGCCAGGACTTGCCAGCAACTTGTTTGCACAGAGATTGGAGCTGAGGAATGAGCGTTTGGCAAAATTATAGCCTCACCTATTTTGCACTGATTTCTTGTGGCTGAATTCTGATAAATGCGTTGGCTCATTAGATTTATTTTGGGCCATGAAGTCCTGTTCCCTCAGGGATGCCCCCAAACCTGATCTCTCTGTGTTAGAGAATTGCCTTCTCAGTGGTTTTTTTCCAGAGTGGCTTCCTGAGACCCAGCACAGGTGAATGCATCTCCTTTATGGGCACCCCAAAAGTGCATTTTCTTTCTTAGTATGGTTTGGATGTTCCAGGACCCTGCATTGTACACACTGCTGTGCACTGCAAACCTGGATAAATTCCCTTTGAATCCCACATCCTCTCCACTGACTGTGATGAATCTGAGTGTCACCTCCTTGAATCAGAGGAGAGAATACAATTTGCCTTATTCCTTCTGGGAAAAAACCCCACAAAGCACCAGTGCACAGAGCAGCACAGCTTCATTTCCACGTTTTGACCAGGAATTCACTCCACACAGGGCTGAGAGTGCTGTAACGTGAGCCCCAAGCCGCGCTCACACCCAGGCGTGGATTGCCCTCCGTTATTGACAGCCCTGCTCTGCAGCTGCTGCCCCAGATGTGCAGGGCACACAGCTCACCCAACATCTGGCACAGCTCACCCAACATCTGGCACAGCTGCCTGCGGGGAAACACGGCCCTGCTGCCCCCGGGCCAGCCGGGAAAGGCAGACAGGGAATGGAGCAGCTGGCGGGCAGGGAGATGCGTGGGGAAGAGACATAAATCCCCTTTGCAAAGGTTTGTTTTGGTGTGGAGGGCTTGGAGCAGGGCTGGTGGGATGGGAGCTCCAGGCTGTGCTGCTGCCAGGAGCTGAGAGCAGAGCAGTAATTCCTGGTGTTGCTGCTAAAGCCAGGTTGAATTCCAGGCTGTTCTCCTGCCCCTCTGTCCTGGACAGACGGAGATGATCGGGGTGAGGTGGGTGCACAGGAGGCAGCTGAGAGTGAACTGGCCCACAGCAGCCACCCTCCCAGCTCCGGGGGGACACAGTCCAGGGCTCCAGCCCATTGGCACGTTGTCACACGGCTGGAAAAGAGCTGGGTGTGCTGGTGGCACCGGCCTTTCAGAGAGCAAACAAGGTGAGCCAGGATGGGGCGGGCTGGGACCCACAGCAGGGCTGTACCTTGAGCCAGGAGCTGACTCCTGCACGGATTTCTCTCTGCCTTCCTTCACGGATTTCTCTCTGCCTTCCTTCACGGATTTCTCTCTGCCTTCTTTTGCACCTACTGGAAAACTTTTCTGGAAGTCTCTGAAATTCCATTTAGGCAGGGTTTTTACAGCTCAGAAGCAGCTTACCTGTGCTGGGTGACACAACAATCCCTGGGCTCTCCTCCTGCCCCTGCTCCCAGGGGTGTCTGATAAGGCAAGGGAAGAGCAGCTGGGTGATGCCTCACAGCAGAGTGCCTCACTGAGGCATGGCACCTTTTAAAGCAGGCATCTTTTAAAGCTGTTTTCACACAGCTGGGCTCAGGCTGCAGCTCTCCCTTGGGGCAGCAGCAGCATTGACCTCTCACACAGCTGCTGCTTTCTGTTCAGAAGCAGCTGAAGGGACCAGAGCAGTAAGGAGCAGGAGGTGTGTCAGGAAGAGCAGGATGTCACTTGGGTCCCTTCCCTCTGCCTCCCACGAATGCCAAAGTGTGCAGTGGCTGAGTTCAGGAGGAAACCACCCACAAATTTCACACTCCAGGTTTACACAGGTTGTTAGAAAGTACATACAACACAATAATCAGATTTGTTTTATTAAAAAACCTGCAATAAAATTCCTTGGAATTCACCATCTCAACTTTGAGAGTCGCAATATTTTACTAGTACGTAATAACACAGTCTCACATATTTACATTATAATCCTCTATATAACAAAAATAGCCATGTTGGACTACTGGTTAATGCTTCCAAGTATTAGCCTCAACATTTCGGTATTTCCCCCAGCTGAGTCACTGTCTATGCTCTTTAGCATGTACAGTATTTAACAAAGCAAAAAGGACACAAAATAATAAAAAGTACGTGTCTCATGATTTCAGGCAAATCCCTTTAAGATGGTAGTTCTTGACTCCCACATTTTTCAAGAGAGATAAAGTGCATTGGAGAGGAAGATGTATACGTTATAAAATGCCAGCAAAGAGTTAAAAGTTTATTTGCAAGACTGTACAGAAGGGAAAAAAGGCAAAAAAAAACCAAAACAAACCTTCACAAACTGCTATGCACAGCTTTGGCAGCACGCCACAGGTAGCAGGGAAAGGGAGGGAATGAAAAAGCCAAGTACAAGAAGAGGGATGGCCCATGCAAATGCCACAGCAGGACTGTGCCATGACCTTCTGGTGGGTGTTTGTCAAAGCAGAGCTGCAGCACAGCCAGAGCAGGAGGGTGACAGTGTGTGCCCCTGTGTGACACTGCAGGAGGGTGACAGTGTGTGACAGAGCAGGAGGGTGACAGTGTGTGCCCTGTGTGACAGTGTGTGCCCCTGTGTGACACTGCAGGAGGGTGACAGTGTGTGACCCTGTGTGACAGTGCAGGAGGGTGACAGTGTGTGACACTGCAGGGGGGTGACAGTGTGTGACCCTGGGTGACAGTGCAGGAGGGTGACAGTGTGTGCCCTGTGTGACCCTGTGTGACAGTGTGTGCCCTGTGTTACAGTGTGTGACCCTGTGTGACACTGCAGGAGGGTGACAGTGTGTGCCCCTGTGTGACACTGTGTGACAGTGTGTGACCCTGGGTGACAGTGCAGGAGGGTGACAGTGTGTGCCCTGGGTGACAGTGCAGGAGGGTGACAGTGTGTGCCCTGTGTGACAGTGTGTGCCCTGTGTGCCCTGTGTGACCCTGTGTGACAGTACAGGAGGGTGACAGTGTGTGCCCTGTGTGACAGTGTGTGCCCTGTGTGCCCTGTGTGACCCTGGGTGACAGTGCAGGAGGGTGACAGTGTGTGCCCTGTGTGACACTGCAGGAGGGTGACAGTGTGTGCCCTGTGTGACAGTGTGTGCCCTGTGTGACAGTACAGGAGGGTGACAGTGTGTGCCCTGGGTGACAGTGTGTGCCCTGTGTGCCCCTGTGTGACAGCACAGGAGGGTGACAGCACAGGAGGGTGACAGTGTGTGCCCTGGGTGACAGTGTGTGCCCTGGGTGACAGCACAGGAGGGTGACAGTGTGTGCCCTGGGTGACAGTGTGTGCCCTGTGTGACAGTGTGTGCCCTGTGTGCCCTGTGTGACAGCACAGGGGGGTGACAGCCCTGCACCCCCAGCTGGTGAGGCTGCTGGCACACAGAGCCAAAGCCTCCCAGGGAATCTGCTGCTGCTGCCCAGAGCAGCAATGAGTGCTTTGGAGCATTTCACTGGGGCAGGCCATTGTCTCTGAGCTTGATGAAGTTATTTTGTTAGGCTGTGCACTGATCCATGTGGTATTTATTTCATTTGGGATTTTAATTCCCTTTATAACACTGGCATTTGCTGGTATGGCTGTGCTGCATGTGGGAAGAGAAATGGCTGGAAAAAGCTTTGTAGCCATCACTGAAAACCAGGATACTGCTGCTTTGTTCAGGAACTGCAAATAAGTGGGATGCTACCTTTTTTTTTTTTTTTGTTTTTGGTTTGCTTATAAACTACTCTAAATAGAAATAATTCTCTTCTGGAAATGGATGGAATGCATATTTTGACAAGTACAAAACTGTTTTAAATGTTCACTAAATACAAGGAACATCTTGGTATAAAAATAACAGACCCTCCCACCCACTGTCCCCTCTTTACATATCTAATTATAAAATGGTACAGTCATTTCAGGTTTCTAACATGAAACAAGTATTGGGGATGGCATTACATACATATACAAAACATTTAGATATTTGACATCTGAAAGAACTGTATACATTCAGAGCAAACAAGCATCTTGATCTGGCTATTGTGTTTAATGCTACTCAGAACCAAGAATCAAGAAAAACACAAGAAAGGGAAAACACTATTACTCCTGGGTTTTTTTTCCCCCTCTCATTTCTTTTTCCATTCACTACAGAAAGAAGTAACTTCTACCAATTCACAATTAAAATGTTGGAGAGAGACAAGATTAATTTCAGATGGAAAAATCATCTGTTGGCTTTTCATTCAAAATCCACACCTTTCATTTCTTTATTTCTCCCTTTGAAATACAGCTCCTGCTTAGAAGGGTGTTCCCTTGACAAAGAAATGGGCAGATAAAGGGGCCAAGTGGACACCCCAACATCAATGCCCATCTTTGGGATTTGATCCAGAGGCCACTGGGAAATCCAAGGGACTGCTTATCATATGGGATTTCAGTAATTTCTTTTTCCAAATTGCATCTATAAAGCCTTTTTTCTTTGTGCCACAATCTCCCTCAAATAAAAGATCTAAAAATGACATCTGCTTCTGATTTCACAACAGTACAGTTCCCATACTCACATCAATGCATTTTAAAGCACACATGCCAATTTAATTCTGTAGAGTGCTCAAAGAATGAACTGCAGTGCTGTGACAGTCCTGATCCTGGTTTGGGGGCTCTAAAGCAGTCAGAAAATGAAAAACCCCAAACCCTCAGTAAGTGCCAGCTCTGTATCCCCACCAGAACAGGGGAGCTGTGGGGAACAGGGGATGCAGACCTGATGCCTTGCACATCAGCATGCACACACCAGGCTGTTGGTGAGTGCAGAATTCTGCCTGTGCCTATCCATCCTACCCATGGAACAGACCTTTGGCAAGGCAGATGTACAGAATTAAGGCTTTCATGCATGCCACAAACAGCAGGGAGTCTTAACATTTACAAAGCACCTCAAATTCCCAAGGCAGTGCACAGGTTATATGTGCAAAGGATATGGTCAGTCAGGTCAAGCTTCAGGAAAACATTTCTTTTTGACACAGGGGCTTATGTATGCTCATAGAAGACCTGTTGAAAATAATTAAATTTTAGTGCAAGTCCAAAATTAATTGTGGTATTTTTTTTTTTTTAAGAAGGATGGAATAAAACATTTACTTAAGTGCTTTCCTAAGTTCAGGCTTCAGTGATGTGTAACTCAGCTTTGCCCTTATCATCACTTAACAGTGCTCAGAGCTGCAGAACACCTGAGGACAGGGATGGAACAACATCTTCCCCCAGTGAAGCTGCAGGTAGGACTGGGAAAACAAAAGCAGAAAGACTCCTGACCCAGATTTGCATCCCTAATTGGTGACATGTCAAAACCACTCACCCAGCCTGGCACCCTGCCTCTGCCAGTGGACCAGATCAACTTGGGCTATTTAGGAAAAGTGTGTGCACTGTGCAAAACCTCTACAAAGTTCCTCATTAACTCTCAGAAATACATGCAGGGTCTGAATTACCTAATCTGTGATGTCTTTTTGAGCACAGCTCCATTTAATGAATTTCATTCCTGGGTCGAAATTTGATGTAAGCACCACTTCAATCTGATTTCAGCATTATTGACAGAGCTGAAGTGGAGCTGATGCAGCACCTTGTGCAAACTCTTGTGTGCAGGGATCAATTTCAACATTGATGGGTCAGGCCTTTCCTACAGCAGCAAGGAATAGAGAGGACATAAAAGAATAAAAGAATAAGGAAAAACAAGATTACAGAACCACAAATATTGTCAAGACTAACCTAGTGTACCCTCTGGAACAGTCTGTAACTTTCTTTTTTAATCAAGATTTCCAGCTGCCTCTATCTCTTTAATTGAAAAAAATATTTTCATTCCAATGGCTTCTAAAGATGTGACAGCACATTTATGGGTCATTTTCATAGAATCACAGAATGGCTTGGGTTGGAAAGGACCTTAAAGATCATCTAGTTCCAAACCCTCTGCCATGCCAGGGACATCTCTCCCCACACCAAGGTGCTCAGAGCTCCATCCAGCTTGGCCTTGAACAATTTCAGGGATGGGGCACCCACAGCTTCTCTGTGCAACCCCTTCCAGTGCCTCACCACCCTCACAGTAATAATTTATTTCTAATATCTAATCTAAATCTGCCCTCTTTCAGTTTAAAACCTTTACCTCAAGATTACCCTGAAATTTAGGGACTAAGAACATAAAATTAAACTAAATGTTTAATTAGTTCTAAACGTACAGAAGAGCATGGAGAATATTTTTTCCTTCTTGCTGTACTGAAGAAGTCAGCCAAAATTTTAGGGATAAACACATTTGTTCCTGAATAAAATCTGACAAACATAAATTTTGGCTGGAAGCTGCTTTTCACATTTAACAAGTAAATCCACAAGGAGATTAAATGCAGTGAGCCCAACAGTTGCAGTTTGAGATGCCATCATGACAGTGCCAAGTCAAAATGTTTGACCTCTGCATGAAATTTCAGTGTAAGATGAATTGTTGATTCTGTGGACTGACTCAGGAGGCAGCAATGTGATTCAAATCATCTGACTCTCAACAGAAACTATGTATTCTTGTGTAACAGTAAGCTTCTTCACAGTCCAATATTCAGACTGAAAAACCAAATTACACACTGCACAATTAACAACGAGCTCTTACCTGGAAGGCAGAGCTCAGGATGAAATAAATTATTATCTCAGGTCATTATTATTTAGGTGTTTTGATTTAAATTAGTTCTTTTATTTTCAAATTCCCTCCCCAATGTATTTTGGTGTATGCATCTGTATACAAATTGCAAATATTCTGTTATACTTCTGAAAACATTGACAGGGACTCTGGAGAGCAACAAACCACCTGAACTCTTGTTAGATAAGAAGCAGACAAAAACTGCTGTCAAAATGCAAGAAATGAAACACACTAAGTGAAAAGACCCAAAGCAAAGCAGGAATTTAACATTTCAAATGGCTGCCTGTTGCTCCCTTAGAAATTTCTGCCACTGACAGCAGCACCTCCAGACCCCTGGTAAGAATACTGTCACCTGCTTAATGCAGAACTGTTAACAAGCAGCCTCTGGAAACCTCTCAGATGCTCCTTTAGCCCACTGATCTGGTTCTGGTCTGTAAAATTAAGAAGTGATGTTATGCTAGATCTTTTTTTCCAGCTACGGAATTGTCCCTTGGAGGAAGGACACAAATGTACTGACACCTGTGAATAACATAAAATACAGGACAGGACTACATGGATGGAGTGATGCTCCAAGCTCCTCTTTCTCTCCTTCACACTGGACAATACCTGCCTAGAACAGAACTTTAAGAGACAAACTAATGCCATTTTTACCCAGATTTCTGCTAATTCAGAGCTCTCTTACAGAATATACTATTTCCAAGGCTGCCACTTGATGAAGGCAGGTGTCACATAATGCAGGGTGCTGGTGCAGGATCCTCCTGGAGCCAGCCACATGGAATTCATGCAGAAACAAGAAGGCAATGAGAAATCCTGCTCAGATCATGAAGTGACCAATGGACGGGAATTCAGGTTTCTGGACTGAACTCTTGAAAAAGCTGGGGTCAGTCAATAAAAACAGATTGTCCATCCATAACAAACTATAAACAAACAAACAAAATAAACATATGCCTTTTCAAAAAACACAACAGAAATTTGAACAAGTGTAAAAAACACTCAAGCTGTCATTTCAGTTGCATGGTAATGAGCCCCTGGAGAGTTCCATGACTGCCCTCAAGCACGTGGGTACCCTGGAAGTGTCCATGTCCCTTGTGAGCCAAGCAGAGGAGTGCAGGGGATGAAACCACATCCAGGCAGACACAACAGCTGCTATTGCTTTTCACACCATCCCAGCATGGAGTGTGCAGGAGTGACAGTGCTCTGGAGGCACAGGCATGACTGCTCCAAGTCCCAGAAAGCTGACTGGCTCCCTACCTGTGGCCCTCCCCTGTGGTTTGGGGCTGGAGCTCTGCTTTTCAGGATTTCACCTCCTCGCAGTCCTGGTCCGTGGAAAGCTCCACATCAGAGAGTCCAACCTCCATGGCCATGATCAATGAAATATCTGAATCACTGCTCACTGCTGGCTCCTGTTCATCTGTCAGGGGAGAAAAGACAGGAAAAGCTCATCTCTTTCTGTGAGTGTATTACTAAGTTTTAGCAGGTGGAATCCAGAGGTCTCTCCGCCACTGAGATTGTGATTAGATTACAAATGTTGCTCTTATTTAATATCTGTCTACAACACTTCCAAAATACCCCAAAATTCAAGACATTCATGGTGAAAAGCATGATGAGAAGGAGCCTGGATGGGTAACATTTTCTTCTCTTAATCCTCTCAGGGTTTTCATCCAGGTCCTTCATGAACTTCCTCCCACCATGTGAGAATTTCCCTCCCCGTCCCCTCTCACTTTCTCAACCTGGCATCATCCTGCTCTCCCCACAAAGACAGCAGGCTAATGACAAAGCCACAGGCACCTGGTGGAGCAACTGAATCTTCAGGAAAACATTTCCAAGAGGAAAAAGTCTGCCCAAACCCTCAATAAGTGATAGAATGTCAGAGGACATTTTTTAAGAGGGCACTACTGTAATGTAGGAACATTGGCATTGGACAAGGACAAAACAAATCCAGGACTTTGGACCAGGCTGCCTGCTTTCTCAAGTGGCTTCTCTCATCCTTTTCTAGGCTCTTTACATTCACTCTTTCCTCTGATTTGAAGATACCTTGCAGGTTCTTGATCCACACCTTAATTCACCACAACCCCAAATACTCTGAGAGTTTATTGTTGACTTCTGCCAAACTGCAAATCACACCTTGGAAGACCAACTTGGTTTTGTTTTGATCCCACAGCACTTACCATGTGCATATTTAGCAGCAAATAAAGCCAACAGATTTTAAAGGACTAAAAGCTAATTTTCTTCCAAGAACAATCAGGAGAAGCAAAGCACACGAGGGAGATTTTCAAAGGCACAAAACCCTCAGAGGTGGCTGAGTCCCTGAGACCAAAATTTGATGGTTCATATTTTCAAGTGGTTTAATTACAGAGATGGTATTTATACTGGAACAATACCATGTATTTAAATCTGTGGCAGTTTTTCCTTTACATATTTTATTTTTTAGACATTAGAAGCAGAGCCTGATTGATGCAAAAAAATCTAGAAATTGAATATCTAAGAATTAATAAGTAAGAAACATGACAAAGGAGGCAGGAAAATAATAACTCCCTCACATTTTAATTATTCACTTGAAGCTAAGTGAGGACAGTTAATCACCTCTCAAGAGCAGCATGATTTTTAAAAATTTTAGATTTTAAACCCCTCACATGTGTTTACTTGTGCTGGGATTTCTGCAGAGAAAGCTTGAATGGGGTCTGCATTATTCAAGCTGAGAGTCAGTGTTCTCCTTTGCAACTCTTCCCAGTTTTCACTCTGGATTGCTTTTATGCTTTCTTGATTGCAAGATAAATAATTAATGCACACAACATGTTTATATCTCTATATTTTTCTCTTTTTTTGCCCTTTCAATATGACATTAGTAAACATTTCAAGGCATTGCTTCTGTCTATACATGTTTCCACCAGAGGTGGAGGAAGTATTTCCAAGCTGAATGACACATCCTGCAGGTTTAGTGGTCTTAAATGAGGTTGAACCTTCAGGTGAGCTGCTGGGTCCTGGAGTACATCAGAGCATCTCACACACCTCCAACACCAAAATCACCATTTCTAAGGGTAACAGCTCCCTGAGTCAGAATAGTGTGGTTTCAGACCACTGGATTATTTATCATTCCTCTATAATTACCAGGATTCTCAAAACCAATGAAAATTATGCTACAGAGCAAGTTTATATTTGCAAGACAGAGTTCCTGAGGTTTGGCCATGTTGAACAGCCACTGGGAGCACCATTGAGGGACAAGGTGTTTTCCATCTGAACTGGCTGAACAGGACAGCCAGATGGATGCTGAAGAGACAGGCAGAGCTGCCAACACCAAATGTCAGAGCATCCAACAAGCAGTGCTTAATAATGCT
Source organism: Setophaga petechia (assembly GCA_024362935.1). Lineage (NCBI taxonomy): Eukaryota > Metazoa > Chordata > Aves > Passeriformes > Parulidae > Setophaga > Setophaga petechia. The sequence goes on along the minus strand of JANCRA010000104.1, from coordinate 1,028,719 downwards.
GTTTCAAGAATTGTTTCTTCTTCCAGGGTTGCACAGCAGAGAAAAAAATCTCAAGTTCAAGAGTTAAGACAGGCAGATAGAGCAGGAGCAGATCTGCAGCTCACACACCTCACACCTGATGGAGGCACAGCAGCACACACTCTCCCAGCCAGGGAACTCCAGTTTCACTTCACAAATCCTATACAGTTATTCACATTCTTGGATCTTAGTCTTTGCAGTGTGGCCTTTTGTAGTCTTCTCTGGAACTGAAGTGCAGGTTGGCAGGGACAAGGAATGATCCTAAAAATGCCTATGCCTGTGCCCTGGCATTGATTTTCCAGCTCTGTGATAGTGCCCAGAAACAGAAGCACTCCACCTTCCTTGCTTGCTACTGATCCTAAAGCTCCAGCTTTGCCAGAGTGGGGACAACACCCTGGACATCACCACTCTCACACCTTCCCTTTCAGGGGAGCACTGCCCTTTCTTTGGAAGCTGTAGAGCCTTCCTTAAGGCAATCAGTGCATCCCTCAGCATTCCCTGCTGGCTGTGCAAAAGGAGCCCTGCTACAACCCCAGCACACACAGGGTGGAACTCTGGGGGGCTGCAGAAGTCACACAGACACAGATCAGCTGCAGGTAACTCTGGGTGCAAGGTCTGCAACACAAACTGCCTCACCATGGCTCCCCACACAGCACAGGCTTGCCAGGCTCTGCTGCTTTGTTTTGTTGGGATTTTTTGGCTGGCTGCTCAGTAACACAAGCCAGCACAAGAAGCACTCCACCTTGTTTTGCTACCAATCCCAAAGCTCCAGCTTTGCCAGAGTGGGGAGAACACCCTGGACATCACCACTCTCACACCTTCCCTTTCAGGCTGCTCAGTAACACAGGCCAGCACAGTTACTGTTATTTGTTAAAGGTAAGCAAACCCCAAAACTTTTAAACTACATTACAAGTGCCAGGAGCTTTGCATCCCTGCCTTTCAGATCCTGTTGACAAAGACAAAGCTTACACAATCACACAGCTTTTACAGGAGATGCCTGGCTCACTGTTAACAACCTTTGTGGTCCTTTTGCAAGTTTTTTGTAATTTGCTGTTTTTCTTAAAGCCCTGAAATCAGAGGAGGATCTCAACTTTCAGTGAAGATCTCAGCTTTCACTTAAAAATAAATGAAGCTTAAGAGGCAAAAAGGAAACGAAGTGCTTTAAAAATTAAATCTCTATTTTCTAGACCGATTTTCTGCTGGAATATCTGACTTGTGATTTTAGATCCTTGAAATTGGCAACCCTGTCTAACCACACACACTGTAATGCTTGCACTGTGCTTTACAGCACTTCTTGCCACGGGCAGAAAGCCCTTTGCTGAATGAAGCAAAAGGCACATCCCAGGCTGCTTTCCTGCCAGAGTGTCAGTGCCTGCAGCAGGGAACTGGAGACCTCCCTGCCACATTCCTCTCATGTCACAGAAACACAATACACCACAGCACACTGCCTGTCCACACAGACTCATTCCACTCACTTGTATTTCCTGACACACATTTGTTTGAGAGGTGAAGTTAACCCAGCTCCTTCTCTAGCCAATATTATTTCAGATCAATTGCAGTGGCATGGGAAGAATATCACCACGTAGATGATATTCTACACAAGGGTGGTGCAGCTCTTGCTTCTTGAAAAGTGCATCAAGTGATGCTTACATTTGAATATTAGTGCAGTCAAACAGAGATGGAAATAGCTAATTACTCTGCTGTGTTGAAAGCAGTAAGACTGCACACTAGTAACAGTTACCTACTGCTGCTGCTATTCATAACCACTGGTGTAAGTCTGTAGCTGTTGTACACTAATAAATATTCCAAAAGGAAGAGGTCAGACAATGGGTTTCTGAGAATTTGATACTGCTTCAAGAGGCTTGGGAGGGAGCTAAGCATTGAACAGGGAGTGAAAAGTGCATTTACAAAGCCATTCCTCTGCCAGTGGGCAATGACCCACTCAGGGTGAAAACAAGAAGATGAAACTCTGGGGGACTTTGCACTCATGGAGGCCTCACTCCTGCTCACCATCGTGCTCCTCCCGAGGGGGCCACATCCCACACTGCCCTTTGATGTCCCCAGGACACACACAGTGCCATGGGGCTCTCCTAAAACTGCTCCAGATTGCCCCAGAAGCTGAGTTTCCCCCAGGCTCACTGAGCTGTGAAAGCTGTAAAAGCCCCTAACTGGGCTCAAATGTCAATAAGCTCAAATGTCAAAATGTCAATAGCTCACCTGCTTACTGTTCATTCATCTCTGTGCCAGTGCAGAACTGCAGATAGGTGGCAGCTAAAAGCCATAATAGCCACTTTTCAAAAGAGCCCTTCATGCAACACCAAACCAGAGATTTAATGGTTCTTTTCAACATCCTGCAGTGGCAGATGAGTTCAGCTGCTAACTCTCCTTTCCTTAGAAGCCTATCACAAGCCTATCAAACACATTTTATATTCCAGTGTGATCAGGCAGCTTTTGAACAGCTTTATCCCAGATCTGATCCTCCCTGCAGCCCAGTCAATAGTTTCACTATCAGTAAAGTACCTAGGAGCTCTGATCAAGACCCCCAGCAGCAAAATGTGAATGTTTCCACCCAGAAGTTTGTAACTTCTCACTGTTTGGACAGTCTGTGTGCTGGGCAGGTCTTTGTGTGCCACTGGGTCTGTGGGCCAGCCTTTAGCAGAGGATAGCAATGACCCAGGCTGCTGCTGGTGTTGGTGGGTTGGCAGCTAGGGGATGGCACTGCCAGCTGACAGGATCTGTAAACCCCACAGAAATGGGACAGAGAACCAGCAGGGAAAGTGAAGTGCATTTCTGCAGTCTGGGACAGCCCAGTTTCCATCAGGAACACCTCTACCAGGACTCCTGACAAGTTAACCAAAACTGCCCAGTTGAATTGGTCCATATATAGTTGTTTTTATGAGAAACATGTCTCTTTTCATTCGTTTAGAAATAATAAAAAACCCCTAAACTAAGAGATTACAGCAAAACCTTTCCTTTTGGAAAAGTAAACTTTTTTAACATCCTTTGCATCTTCTTTATGTTGCTGTCACTGTTTACTTAGAGGATTAAGCAATATTTTTTATCTAATCAAAAGCATTCCACAGGAAAGAAAAATGAGCACATATAAACCCCATCATGAGCACACGAGATGAGGATTAAAATATGACCAGGAGGTTTGTTTGGAACAGAGATGTCCAAAATGTTACTTGTGTCTTGTGGTAGGGCTAGTGCACCAAATAAAACTCTAACAAGCTTGTCTGAGTACATTAATGCACATTCTGTGCACTCTCAGAGAACACCTAAGCACAGAAAAACAATCAAGAAAAGCTCTCATAAGGAAGAGTCAGCTGTTTATCCTGTATGTTAATTTTGGGAAATTTAAATCAGTTAATGCCAATCTCCTTTTAACTGGAACATTCCTCTGACAATCATGCAATAGCTCAACATTTATTTTTCCCATTAAAAATAAATCTGAAGTGCCAGGCCTGGCCTGTTACACTCAAACATTGTCTGAAAAAAAAGTGTGAAAATAGCTTCATGTAAAGAAGAAAAAAAAAAAAATCAGCCTTTACAACAACTGAAACCAAACTGACAATTTTTTGGGTCTGGCTGGTATGGAATCCTGCAGGGACATCCACAGTAACAGTTTTAGGGTATATAAATCTGGGGGTGTTTAGCATTTCCTTTCAAATAAGTGTAATTCCAACTGAACAACTTCTGGCATGGGCAAATCCCCTCCAAAGCCCAGCTTTTATCAGGGATGCTGAAATGCCCATGGGAACACAACAAAGGCCAAGCCCAAGACATCCATTCTCTGAATTTCTTCTTAGAGCAGTGGATGGGAAAGGTCAATTTAAGTTTCAACAAACTGCAGCAGGAATTTTACTAGAAAATATGTGCATGAGGTCACTTGGCTGCCAGCACCAGCATCACCACCTCCCTAACACTCAATGTGTGAAACTCAAATTGAAACAGAGTAACTTCAAACCTTTAACTAATAACTTCAAACTTTTCTCTGCATGAAAAACCTTTGTCTCTGTTTCAACTTTTAAAGTTATTATACAGTTCTGTTCCTCCTCCTTTTGTGTTCTGAGCATTAACACTCCTTGGGGGGGCAGAAGAAAGAGTTTTTACCTTATATAATGATACCTCCCTACGAAAATAAAAGTAACAGAACCACTCCAACCACCTAGAAACCAACCATGTAACTTCAAAAAACCTAAATGCCTGTGCACTGTTCATTGTTATTTCCCTTTGTTACACTACTGTAAAATTAGAGTCAGAACTCTGTGGCACTAAGCTCAGGTTTAACCCCTTTGGCCATTCCTTTTTTATTCAAGTTTCTCCACTTTTCACTGCTCTCATTGAAAAGTGCTCATGTCCAAGAGGTTCCCAGGCAGTTCCAAACAGGTTAGACCCCAGGAGCCTTTAGAAAACACAGGATTAAAATATTGGTATATTTTTGATCTAGTCTGGAAAAAGGGCTTTTAGAAGCTGAGTACCACTTTATAGTAAATTTTAAGTTTTTACAAGTGGTCTTGCATCTGTCAGTCACTACCAACCAAAAACTGAAGGATTAATTCAGGAATAAAACAGAGACAAAGGGAACTACTGCAAACACATGTAATTATTTCTGCCCTGTGGAATATACATATATATTTATATATATATGTATAATATATGTATATATATGTATAATATATGTATATATATGTATAATACATGTATTATAATATGTATAATATATATTTATATATATATGTATAATATATTTATATTTATACATATATATTTTATATTTATAGCAGTTTAACTCTGGAGGGTGAACAACCTTTCTAAAGCCACAACCTTTCTCACAAAACTTTCCTCCAAAACTGTTTCCTTGGAGGTGCACTCTTAGGCTGCAGGGTCATTTTTCTAAAATTCCCTTCCTTCAGGCTATTTTGGTCTTACAGATTGACAGGTATTCATGTGCAGAAAGACAATTTGCTGGGGCCTTTTTCAAAATGCAGTTACAGGGAAGCAATGAAGTTTAGCAACACCTCAGCTGAATTCAATATCCTGAGCACTGGGGGCAAAATCTGAAGTCAGGTTTCTCAAGTATAGGTGACACAGCACGTGGGGTGGCTGTTTCCCAAAGAAACCTCAGCAGCTGAACCACTTTTATAATAACACTGTGTGATTTAATTACTGTGCAAGGAACTGGCAGATTTTAAACCCCCTTTTGTGTGATTTTTTCCCCCCCTCACTGAGATGTGACAATTTAATAAATTTAGTAAATTTATTTCAGCTAAGTGCTTTTCACATTCTGACTCTGCCAGTGGCACCCTAATTCTGTACATTTTCTGTGCACTTGTCCTTTAGGAGCATTTTTTCTTTGATTTATAGCACTAATCTACCTCGAGAGCAGAAAACAGAGCAAACACTCACTGAGATCTCCAGGTAATTTGTTTTGCACGCTGTGTATATTAATTCATGGCTTAATTATTGCCACCCAACAGAGCCTGTGTTCTTGCCTACTCCCTGAGTGCCTCAGATATGTTAACATGAGTTACAATGAAAAGAACAGTCAAATGTATTGGCACTTGCAAAAGGCAGTCACAATAAAAAGCCAGTTTGGGTGGATGCTCATTAATGCAACTCTGATGTGCTGAGTACAGCCTGAGTATATTCCCCAGCATGTATTTATTTATCCCCAGGATATATTCATTTATCCCCATGATATATTTATTTATCCCCAGGATATATTCATTTATCCCCAGGATATATTCATTTATCCCCAGCATATATTTATTTATCCCCAGGATGTATTTTCTCCAGCCTTGCCAGTGGAGTGGCAAAGATGGCATTTAGCTGGGCAAGAATCTATCCACATGGGTCCTATTTTCAGCATCCCTTTCCCAGGCTCTCAGGCAGGAGAAAATCCTCTAACAAGCATGCCAGAATTGGATATTTCCTCTTGGATATTTGGCTTGACCTGTTACCTCCTTCTCTTCCAATCATTCCCATTTTCTATAAACCCTCCTAAGCCAGTTTCTCCATCTCAAAGCATCAGCCTCAGGCAGTGTCTTCACTCAGAATTGCCCACATCCAGAACAACAGAATGCCCAGGTACTAAGAATTTAATGAGAGCTCTCACTTCTAGGTGAAGTGGCCTGGTTACTGTTGTAACCCCTGGAGGATCCCTGAAGCACCCTAATTTCTGCAGGGGTTGGAGGAAAGTGATGAAAAGTGAGTAGAACTGATTTTGGTTTTATTTTTATTTTTTTTTTGAGGCTGAAATCGTGGAGTCTTAGAGACTGTATGTGAAAGTCTGAGCTGTTGCCCCTACAGGAGACTGGAGAAAATTTAGACTACAGCATTCTGGATGCTTCTTGCAGGCCAAACATCTCCTGCAATGCAAGACTGTTTTTCTGCATACAAAAAATTATCACATAGTTACATGCACACTTCCCCCTCCCTTACACTTGATCTCTTCTAAATGCAACTCTCATGTTTTTTGAGAAATCAGAATTGCTGGTTACAAGACAAGAACTTCAGATGTAAGCATGCACATCATCCTTTAAATTCTTATGAAAACCAGTCAGCTCTCTTGGGCAAACGATTCTCTTGCATGTTCACAGGCTCACAGCCTGCAGGAATAAGGTGAAAAACATTAGGTACCAATGACTGCAAACATTTTATCAGCAGAGCTCTTGCCTGATTTTGTTCATTTCAGTTACCTTCACCAGGGAGCAGTAAGGTGAGCAGACACTCATGAAGCAATGCAGAACAAAACACAAGCAAGCAGACTTAAAAAATGGAGCTTTCACTACTGAAAGTGAGCACTTTCTTCTGTATTTCTTCCTGGACTCAAATATTAAGCAATCTTCAAGGCATCTGCAGCCTTTTTGGGACCCTGGGTTAGTGCAGACTGCTGTGGGTGCTTTTACCATGCCCTCTGAGCCATCTCACAGCTCCATGGAGAAAAGGGACCTCATTGATCTGATGCCTTCATCCTTACTCTGTACAGTGTCAATGGACACAGGAGATGTGAAACAGAAAACAAAAAAATCAATTAGAATTTAAATTTTCTCCTTGATTGACAGCAGTTCTGTACATCCCTTTTCACAATTTTCTGTGCAGAAACACTTTGTATTTCACTCCTCACCATATGGAAAGAAGGAGCAGTTTTATGACAGAAAAACCTCCCTGTCCCCTCAGGGCCTGTCAGGAGTGCTGTAGTGTATGTGATAACCCAGAGCACATTTTTAGTGCCAGCCATGCCTCACTTGGTGACTCTTTCAAACCACCAGTGCTGTGTTTGCATCAGTGCTGGTCCCAAAGCAATGGAGGAACTCAGCTCATTGGGAGTTTTGGTCCATGACAATTAGTGCAATATCCCCACGAGATTTTAGCACAGCCACCAGGGTTTATGTCACATGCCAGGCACGTGGGGCTCAGCTCAGTCTTTACCCAGGTCCCATCAGTATTCTCTCTCTGGGACACTACCAGAACTTGCTAATGCAAGTGTTAATAACTTGCTGCATTAACGAGCACCTAGGGAATTTTTCCACCTTTTCCTCCCCCTTTACATTCCACCTATAAAAACCCCACTATTCACAGCAAGGAGGAACAGCCAAGTGGTTACAGACAACAGTGAATCAGATTCTTATCAGGCACTTTCATCCACTTCCAGAGGCTGACTATTCTTCACAAAGATATTTTAGACATACACAGATCAAAATAATTACGAAAAGTTATATTAATAGATTTAATGAAGAGCTACCAGAGAGATTTGAAAGGGTCCTTACAGTCATGATGAGCTGCACGTTGGCAGGGTTTTATGGAAAGAACAAAATGAGAGGCAGGAAAGGAGCTACTGATATTGTCTAGACTGCCCACACTGCTGCACAGCGTGCCAAACTGTGCACTTTGCAGGTGATATGACACCTTGGAGGAAAGTTTGTGGTTTTTCCCACTAAAAATCCTGCTCATGTGTGCAGTAGAATTATTTAGGGATCTCCCTCCAGCTACAGAGATGGTACCAGTGGGGTTTCTGAGGCCCTATGTGGTGGGATGAGATATCCTGCTGGATGGAATATAAAAGCTTGTCTAAATTGAAAAACAGGAAGTGTTTATGAAGAGATAAACTTCACTGGCAAAGACAGTGCACATTATTTACTGCAGAAATTAGTAAGTGCTTGAGGGAGATGAATGACCATGGATGCCCTAAAAGAATAAAATCTAATAACTACTTTTCACCTGCCAGTTTAGAATATCTAGATGCTGCTTTCCCAGAAAACTACCTTTTTAAACCATATCATTCAATCCCAGCTAAGCCTGACCCAAAGAATATTGCAAAGGTCTCCTCCAATCTTAGACCCACCCTCTGAAGCTGGTGCAGCTCAGAGCTCCTTCAAGTTCAGATCACAAATCCAGCTCACACTTATATCATATGCAGAGCAGGAAATTCCACGTGCACTGAGATTTCCAAAAATGTTAGCATTTTGCATAACTCACTACTAAAAATTAGGCACCACAGATTGCTATGATGCATGATTAGTGGGAAAAGATCCTTCGGTTGTCATCTGTCATATGCTCTGGAGAGCTGAAAAAGTCAGAGCAGTAAACTCAGCTGAGATGAACTCTTATGTATTTCACACTATTTCCCCCATCTACTCTCCCTCTTTTTTTTTTTCCAAAAGTCCAGTTTTTCATTTTTTCAATGAAAATCAATACCTTCTCAGCAACCTGTTACAGAAATTACAACATGCTATCCCAGGATCCTACACAATATCCCACCACAGAGGGCAAACAGCCACCAAGACTAAACACTGAAGAGACTTTGGGCTGGGGATGTGCCCAAGAGACTCGATGAAGGCTTGGATCTTGCTAAAAGGCAGCTGAGAGAACCTGCTGGTCCATTTTTAAGTGCTCAGTGCTACTAAGCAGAGGATTCTTGGTTTAGCAAGGAACCCCAGGGCTTAGTCCTGTCCAGATGCCCACAGTACATGACATTTCCGAGGGTCCCACAGGTAGCAGGAGCATGGGGAGCAGAAAAGAGAGAGAGAGAAGGCAGGATGTCTGCTGAGCATACACACAGAAGTAAGAAGAAAAGCACTGGCTGAGTTCCAGAAATTATAAATCTGAAGTAGGCAGGAGCTTGGCCCAGTGTGAGCAGTATTCTGGGAATACCCTCCCTCCAGACACACTGTGGGAGGGCTTCTGGTTCTGAATCAGCACTGGAAACACAGGAAGGGAAATGAAACCCAAACCAAGACAACAATACCAGAAGGATTAATCAGCAGACAAAAAAGAATGCAACAACAATGAAGTGAAAAGTGTTGCAGAAACAGGCGGGAAGAAGATGGCAAGGCCTTTACCTCCTGGGCCACTGAACTTTTGTGAGGAACAAGGGATGATGCAAGGACTTGTGGTGCTGGGTGCAGGGGCCACCTCAAGGCTGCACTGGAGCCTTGGAGTCTGCACTGATTCAATAACAAATGGGGAAAAACCTGAAGTGCAGATTCAGCCTTGGAGGAGGCTGGCATCAGTAATGCTGGATGGAGAGGCCAGAGCCTAGCAAAGATTCCTGGCAGCAGTCAGGGCCATCACTTACAAATTCCCAGGCAGGCTAGTTCTCAGCAAGCTCTGTGCTTGTGTGGCTGAGCATTCTGAATATAAGAAATACAATAAACAGACACAATGCCTGTAAAGTTCCATCTACTCAGACAGCTGGGACTCAGTTATTTAGCCCCTGATTTAGTTAGCATTTGGATTGATACCACAACTATATATAAGGTCCTGGATGTTCCTCTTTCACTGCCTTTAGAGTTCAGGTTGCCTACAATGCCCAGTTCTACCTTTTAAACTGCCTGAACCCTCCCAATTCACATGAGGCAACCAGAGAGTGAAATTCCCATAACTGCTGGAATTCAGCCCCCCTAACCAAAGACTTCTCTTTCTCTAACTCTTCTTTGCTGCAGCTCTGCTGCAAAAGGGGACTAAGTGACTTTTCTGGGAACTAACTGCAAAATGCACCACGCTGGATGCAGTGATGACAGCAGGGAAACTTGCACACCCATCACTGACAAATATTCAAGTACTGCATTGCCCTTTAGATGAAAAATCCACGTCTACATGTCAATGATGAATGAATGACAGCAGCTAACCAAGCATTCAACCAGATCTCCCTGAGTGACTGTGTGACAGCCACAGGATAGGCAGGCATACATTTGCTTTTGGAAGGTCCCAAGGTGCTCTGAGTTTCCTCAGGCCTTCCTTCCTCTCCCAGCCCCTGGAAAGGCCTGCTTCCCCACCCACACCTCTGACACCGTGGGGTTTACAACCCTTACAGAGCTTGGGCCACTTTCCAGTTTTCCCTCCCTGTTCTATTCCCTTCTCTCTCTCATATAACCAGGAAAAAAACTCTTTTCACAGTCCTTTGTGACCGTGGTCACAAGGGTTTGCAAGTGAAGGAAGTGATGAAAATGTTGATTCCATGATCAGAAGGCTTGATTCATTATTGTATGATATATATATATATATATATATAACATTATGACTATACTAAAAAGAAATAGTAAAGAAAAGGCTTCAAGAATGAATAACAATGGAGCTGGCTCCAACAGAGAGTGAGAGCCAGCTCTGCAGTGACTGCTCAGTAAATCCAAACATCTGCAGGAAAACAATCACAGGTGGACCTGTTGCATCCCACAGCAGCAGATAATAATTGTTTACATTTGTTGCTGAAAGTTCTCAGCTCCAGCAGGAAAAGTCATAAGAAAGGATTTTTCACAAAAGGTGTCTGTGACAGTCCTTCCCTGGGCCTGGCCAGTCTCTTCAGGTGATGATGATCTCCTGATGCTCTGTAGTTTGCTGTGTGCCTGGTCTTGGTGCAAGGTCCTTGTCTGTCCAGGTCCTGGCTCTGCTGCCAGCCCTGAGGATTGTCCAGTCTTCAGGTCTATTGTCCAATATTGTCAAAGGTAAGGGGGAAAAATGGAGGGTAAGGTGGAAAACAAAGGGCACCAAGGCAAAATCAGGCATTTTTGCAGCCTTGCAGTATTCTGCTGGCTCTGAGAAAGCTTTTCACCCAGTTACTTAACTTAGCTGGCAACTTGGAAAATGAATTAAAAATGTGCTTGGTCCTTCTGCAATCTCTTGAAACAAATCTGGAGGGAAGAGAGTGCCTGGAGAGTTACTGAGCTCTTGTGCTCACTGGCAGCCTCAACACCATTGTTAGGCCTGCTGAGACACCAGAGGAGCTGCTGCTGAGCCTGACAAGATCCTGGGATGAAAAGCACAGACTGCTCCTCATGCTGGGCTTGGGGCCAGGCTGCTGGCTTTCCCCAGCATGTGTCACATGTGTCACACAGCTGTCACACAGCTGTGTGTGTGAGGGGCACCCCACAGCCCTCCTTCCAGCCCTAACAGTGTGGGTCTTGCAGAGAACTGTGGGGCAAGGACCATTGTCCATTGCATCTGGAGAGCCAGAGGGCAGAGCAGAGACCAGCATTTAGCCCAGTCTTTATTACAATGGGATGCCATCTTTCCTTTGTTTTTCAAATCAGCCTTAAATGCATTTCAAAACAATTACTGGAAGGAACAAAATCCCATCTTGTTCTGAACAGCTCTTGCCAGCACTCAAGGAGACTTGAGGAAACTGAATGCCCCCAGATGGCAGCTGGCCATGGAAGATGGCTGGGATTAAAACCTTGCTGCTCACCCCTTGCTGAATCCAGAACTTAGACCACAAAAGGACCAAATCTGAAACCTGAAACCCACAAAACAGAATGTAAAAATCTGGGTCACCAGTATCTAAGGTCACAAGTCCAGTCTTTCCAGAAGTTATTTTCACTTCCATGACACTGGCATGACAACATGAGAGGAAATGGGATTATCAAGTCTCTCCACAGAGTAAGAAGAGTAATGTAAAATCATTTCAGCCTAGTGCCATCTTGTGTCTCCTACCTTTTCACATAATATTATTACTTACCTTCTTTTTCATGCCCAGGCCCATAGCAGTACCTACAAACCACTGAAAATGTATATTTTTTCCAGAACTTACACAAACTCTATACACAAAACTGAATTTTACCACATTCTTCTACCTCCCTTCAAGTAAATCTGATGATTTTCTATAACAGTTTTGTCAATACACCAACTGGTATCAAACAGGTATTTTCTACTGATCTGCTATTTTGCCTAAAAATGAGAATTTTAGAGTAGCACAGTCCTCATTCAAAATAGCTGACAACATTTCTTTAAAACTGTCAGAAGCAGATTTTCAAGAGAGAACATAATTTTTCAGAACAGAGAGACATGCAACCATTTTGAGAATTACTTGTTCCAATGGTGCCGCTTACACACCTTACACAAGTGAAAACCAAAGACACTGAAAACACATAAAATCCTCCTTTTGTTTCTGTACAAACCACCAGCGTTGTTTAACTGCACTCAGCCTTTCAAGCACAGGAACTGACCATCACTCCAGTACAGCAGAACACACGACAATTCAATTTACTCACCCTCTGGATTCCTGCCGGGTTTAAATCGCTGCAACAAAAACCCCTCAAAGGCTGCTCGCTAGACACGGCTTTGTGCTGGGGGTCCCTAGCCATTCATGTCAGTGCAAACCCTGCCAGAATCTGGAACTTACTGCCTGTGGTGAAGTTGGCCTCGCCGGCCTGGGGGAAGGAGTCCACGTGCTGGATGACCTGCAGGGCTCCCGGGCCGCGGGCCGGCGGGTCCAGCGCCACCGAGCTCTCGTTCACCGTGGTGTCGCTGGCCCCCGTGATCTGGTTGGTGGGGGGGCCTCCTATGGATGCTTCCAGGTCTGGGGGGATGTCATCCATGCAGTCTGCGTTTGGCTAATGGGAGGAAAAAGAAAAAAAAATTACCTCATAAAAAGGTTTAGTTTACTTCTCACCTCTTCTTCGGGTTTTTTGTGGCTTTGTTACAGTATTGAAAATGGCGACGTACAATGAATAAACGCACAGAGTTTGTCTTCATGTACTTAAAATACAATCTGTTGGAAGAGAGACCTTGTTGGTGTTCACAGGGGTTTGTAGATGGATGGAAGAGACAGGATCTTGATTCCATGATCAGAAGGCTTCATTTGTTATGTTAGGATATATATACAGCATTATAACTATACTACATAGAGATAGAAAGGAAAGAGGCTTCCTCAGAAGCTGGCTATGCTAAGAAAGAGATAGAAAGAATGAACAACAAAGGTCTGTCTGTCTCAGCAGAGAGGATAGCAGCCCTGCCTGTGAGTGGTCAGTAGACCCAAATATCTATGGGGACCAATCCCAGGTGGACCTGTTGCATTCCACAGCAGCAGATAATAATTGTTTACATTTGCTGCTGAAACCTCCCAGCTCCAGCAAGGAAAAATTCCAAGAAAGGATTTTTCATGAAGAATGTCTACAACAAGACCCAAAGTATGCCGTGGAAATATTGAGTATTAAACTGTGTCACCTACAATTGCTACACATTTTTACTTATACTTTTAAAAGGGTTTGGGAATGTGCACATTAAAAAAGTAACTCACTTATTGGGGTGATCTGCTCAGCATAGGCAGAGTGCTGAATTACATCACAAATGTAAACAGAAACAGGAGCTGAAGGGGAACGATTACATTTCTAATGATTATTTTTATTTTTAATATACATTTTACAGAGCCAGTATCTGAGCTTACAGGAATGAGAATTCAATAAGAACAGCCTGTGGATGTATCTATGTGTGTGGTACAAAACTAGAAGCTAAAACTGTTTGTAAGACAAGTTTCTAAACATCAAAACATCATCTTTGCTAATACTATATTTCCTACAAAACACAATTTTGAGAAAAGAAACAAGCAGACAAGAATGGGAAACTGAAGAGCATTTTTTGATTCACAGTCTTTCTGTGAATAGACATAGCAAGACCAAGCTGCAATTTGCAGATGCCTTGTTAAGCTAGGAAATGTTGATTTCAGTTGTTCCCATTTATCTCTATTCTCCAGGAGCCAGACAGCTGGTCTGGATCAGTCACTGAGGTTTCCTCTAACTTCAGGGCTCTGAGATATTTTTGCTGTGTGTTTCATCCCCCTGACCCTAGGTTTGAATTGCTCCCTCTGCCTTCCCTCTGCCCAGCACTGAGCAGACAGGGCTTGAGCTGCTGGACTGGAACCCAACATTCAAATGGCCAATGTCAGAGGAGGTGCACTCTGTATTTTGGATCTGATTTTTGTCCTATGCTTAGTTGGCTCACTTTGGAAAATCTCACTCTCTGCTTGTCTCCAAGAGCAGGCACCACAAAACTAAGCAAAGTATGATACAGGAAAGACTTAAAGAGAGATTTAACTTTAAGCACAAGAGAAACCCCCTTGAATTCAAGTACAGTAGGTTATCATATGTTTACTTTTTTTTTTCCCCCCAGAATTGGGAACTTAGCATGTTTTCTCTTTTCCCACACATTCCCTGTGTGATTATTGTCACCTCTTAAGTATTTTCTTCACAAGTGCTCCTAATGAAAAAGACAGGCAATTTATGCAGTCTTGTATCCACAAACTGAAGTTTGGAATGAAAACTAGAATTGTTGTGGTCTGGCTCCAGTGTTATCCACAAGCAGCAAGAATGCCTCAGATTTGGGATAAAAAAGGCACATTCAACTATACCAGGTGTTAATGAAACTCAGGGAATCAGTAATTTTCCAAGTGAAGTGCAATCACTTATATGTAGGACAGGGACCCAAAACTATCCCTTAGATCTATTACTCTTTCCCTCTGTCTTAGCTATCATAAAACAATGTTTTCAGCATTTCATTTTTAATTTAATTTACCTTTGATGGCAGTGTACATTAAAACCAAAAGGCCTATTTTCCTTTCTCCTATAGGAAAAATTATTTCAGTTTTTCAGGGGACCAGTTGTCTGTCCTTTGCTCTGATTCCATTTATTCCTAGAATGGGGTTTTATCACAAACTTTTAAACTTTTAAAGAGGGGATTATAACTGAAAGTCAAACCAAACATTAAATATACAAAAATAATATCGCTTGAGATAATTAATCCCTTTACTCCTGAATCATTTTAATTGAAAAAATGCCCAAAACTAAGCAGCATGCTATAAAACTATTTCTATTAAATTCTGATCAGAAAAAAAAAACAAACCCAAACCATTATGGCTTTGGCTGCCAGAGTGACCCAGATACAGTTGCTCAGTTTAATTACATTGGTTTTGCTTGTGCCCTGCATTTAAGTGCTTTGAGAGCACAATTCCTCTAAAGTCAAGGGAAAGCTTTGTATTGACTTCAGAGGGTTTGGCTAAGGCTCTTAGTGAATAGCTTAAAGTCATACAATCTGCTGCCAAAACTGCAGCTGACTGCATATCCAGCAGATGCTTGCAGGAAAGAGGGAGAAGCAGAGGGAAATTATTTAATGTGACATGACTGTCCCAACAGCAAGGTAGATCTTTGAAATTCACTTTCACTGCTAATCCTTTCCAAATGCTGCAGTGTGGTCTGAGCTGGATTTGCCAGCCCAGAGTGGAAAAGGCCAGGCCAACCATTGGCTGGTGGACAGTTAATAATCTTCTGGAGCTGCAGAAGTGCAGGTATTTGAAGTCTCTATTACAAAGTAAATGCAGAGTTTAGCTGGGAATTGAATTGAAACATTTCGATATTTGGGGTTTAACCAATCCTTTCCTGGAAAATCCAAAGTTTTCCTGCTAAATGAAGCACAATATATCCACAGACATGCAAGCCAGGTCTTTAATAACAACCACAGGACTAACATGCAGCTGGCAGGAAAAAAACCCCACAGCCTGTCTAGGGTAAGAGTTCCTCATTCATCCCATTGTAAAAGGCTTTGGCAAATTTGCACCCAAGTCTCCCATCAGAGGCTGCTGCCTGCCTAAGGCTTTTTTCTTCTTTTGTGTGTGGAAATTTCAGCTAAGAGGGCTCAGCAAGGCTCAAGAATGTGGTTAGGGAATGACATTTTGCTTTATCCACTCTACAGAAATGTTTGCCACCTTTCACTGAGAAGCCCTAGAACTTTACAGGGTCTTTGAGGGCAGCATCTTTCCCCAAAGCAGCCTATGGACACCTGGCTGAGTGCTGAGTCTCTAAAAACACCAGCTCATGTGTGCTGGTGGCTTTTTTGGCTCATGGGAGCACCAGAAAGCAAACCTCAGCAATGATGTCCACAGGGAGAAGGGGGAGGACAACGTGAAATCTGGGCAGGTGGAAAACAGGTCCTGGGAGCTGAGCAGGAGCTCAAAAGGACACAGGCTGGGCAGGAGGGGTTTTGCAGAGGAGAAACAGGAGAGAGCAAAAGGTAGGAAAGGAACAAACAGGAGTTGAGGTGTATTTCAGAAAGAGAAGGCAGAAAAAAGAGAGGAAGAGGAGCAATTGATAGCAGTATAGGAATTTTTAAGCCTCAAGCTACCAGATGCTCTTACACCTCCACTTGCTTTGCTGTGGAAAGGAAGGAGGAAATGTGACACAAAGGCCACCATCTACTCCAATTTCCCATGGACAGCAGCTCCTACTGCAAGTCACTTGGAGGGATAAGACTCTCCCTTATTGGGATCATATTCCAATATATATCCCTCCCTTCATGTACATATCCAGTGATCCATGTACACCAACATGCTTCCTCCAGGAGATGAGGATGGCTGTTTTCAGCTTGTTGTCTTAGAACACCTACAGGAAATTTTTACAGAATAAAATCCCCTAAAAAATAGAATAAAGTCCCCTAAAAAAAACCTTTGCTAGTGGAACATTAACATCCAAGTGCTTTATTTTTAGTGTTAAGACAGACCGACACTAAAGCTGACTTGGAAATCTTATTTTGAACCAGTTGTTCATGTAAGTTAGAGCAGCATCTTTAATTATATGCTCAGTACAATTATTTCCAAAGAGGCTCCATGCAGAAAGCTCTCAGTGAGGAGGCAGGATAGATCCCTGTTCTGCTGTACTGTACAACCTAAGGAAATATTTCTGTATTTAAGCCTAGGTCAGAGATGTATTTAAGCCATCAGCAAAGATGCTGAATGGCAGAGCTAGCCTTCATTTGGGCTTTTCATCTTAGACCCTGATTTAACAGCTGCATCACCACAAAATATATTAAAGACAATATACACATTTAGCAGAAAAAGTAGCCAAACTGTTTTGATGCACTACCCTAGCTACAATGCCCTCCTTCTTTTTTCCCACTTGCATGTTTTCAGTTTGGATTATATTAGCTTTATTAACATATCTGCCTGCAACCTGCTTCCTGGTCTCCATGAAATGATTTCTCTGGGAATGGCTATAGCAGCTCCCCAATATGTTCACGTGAACTATTTTAATTTAAACAGCTCCTTCAAATGAGAACTGCTGCATCACTGACTGGAGCTCGGGGGGCTATTTCCAGCACCTGGTAATGCATCAGTGGGGGAGAGTGGCTCACTCCTTCCCTGAGCTCTGTGACAGCTCCAGTTGGGAACGTGGATGGCAGACAGGACATTCCCCAGCTGAATGCAAAAATGCAAACACGCCTCTGACAGAGATCAAGCACTCTGGCAGTCTCTAACCACATTTGAATGTTCCAAAAAACAAAGAGCTTAACAGTTTCTTGTATGTCATGTGCTCCACCACATGCTTAGGAACTGGGAGAAACGGCCCTTAACTGGAATTAGGAGTA
The DNA here is from genome assembly GCA_024362935.1 of Setophaga petechia. Taxonomy (NCBI): domain Eukaryota; kingdom Metazoa; phylum Chordata; class Aves; order Passeriformes; family Parulidae; genus Setophaga; species Setophaga petechia. Next base: position 1,011,073 of record JANCRA010000104.1, on the reverse strand, counting down.
CAGATCTCACTCTAGATAGACTTTAAGAAAAAGGACTTGCTTCCCCAGAATGAGCAATTAGTTGTCCTTGATGAGTATAGCAGACAAAACTTTATTTGCAGACTTTCTACTTTCAGATTTGAACCGAGGGCATGATTAAAAACTAAAACCAGTTGTGAAAGCTCTGTGAAAGGTTCTACAAATGCACCAAAACACCAGTGAACAATCTTCTGCTTCACCAAGCAGGCAGCCACAGACACACAAACCCCAACACCCAAGCCATGCCCACACACATGCTCTGCCTTGCTAATCCTAGTGGGGTGCAGGACAGAGGCAGAGCCAGACATTTCCAACTGCACTTCCCTTGATAAATCAATCAATTATTCAATACTATGGCAAAAAGAGGAAGATGGGAGCAGACAGGCAAAGGGCAGGGATATACTCAGGAGGCTGCTGCCCTGGTGGGCTGCTCTGCAGAGTGCTTACCGGAATCCCGAGAGCTTTGAGAATGTTCATTTTACACATCGGGCAGGTGCGGTGGTCCAGCAGCCAGGGGTCTACACAGGACTTGTGGAAAAGGTGCCTGCAATGAAAACCAGGATATCTTAATGCAAATGCACCACAGCACAATTTACCACTTAGCAGCAGGTGATCCTGAATTGTTTTAAGCGAGAGTATTTCAATGGTGCAGTTTGTGACCTCTCCAAGGACTGCAGGATTATGTCCTATGCACATGAGGCTAAAATGATTCCTGAACAACTCAAGCACACGTGCACGTTTCAATGTGTTGGGAATAGAAGATGTACATGCTTAGAGACTCAGGGAAAATACACAAAATGCATTTGCAAACCCGATATTCTTTAAATGTTAAAGGCTGCCAGTAAACAGAAGCTGCTTGCTGGAAAAGGTAAAAATCATGTTAGTTTTTCTTAATAGTGCTACAGACAAACCTGATTATACATAATTTAAATGTGAAGCCATTGAGGGTCTAGTATTTTTCAGGATAGAGGCATAAAGAAATAAACTGAATTAGAAAAAAAACAACTTTCCATTTAAACAGCAAAACCAGTACAATGCTTTCATAAATATTCTCCCTGACTTCTCTGCTCTTTAGAAGCTGCCCATCAGAGAGAGCTCCCACACAATCCCCTGAAGGAATTGTTGTTAATCCTGTTCTGAGGCTGAAGCAGCTACCTGAGCCCTGTGGCTGCTGGGCACCACTTTTCCTAGACATGAATCAGGTGAAGCACCTGAAAATTTCTTGAGTTTCTTGTTTAGCTTTGCCTTAAACAAACTGATAATGGCTGTGGAGATCTTCAGTGTGTGTACCTGACTGGCAGACTGCATTCTCTCTTGAGAGCACGTTCTGTTACCAGGAATACAAGGAAACATTTCTTCCCCCAAAGGGTGCTCAGGCTGGCACAGGCTGCCCAAGGAAGGGGGATCTGGAGCTATTTTGTGACACGTGGATGTGGCACTGGAGGGCATGCTCTAGAGGTGGGCTTGGCAGTGCTGGGCCTATTGTTAGACTTGAAATACCAAAATATCTGTGTGATCCTAAGGCTCAGCCTGGTGCACAGCACACACCAGTCTCTACAAGGAAAGCCAGAGTCACCTCATGTACCAAAGTAACTCTGAATATTGACCCTGCTGAATGGGTCAGCAGATGTGTCACTGCATGGCAAATTATTGCAGTCCTGTGCTTTGTGTCATTTTACAAAACTATGGGAAAGGGCAAACATATTCTTGGAAGTTCAACCTAGTCTAATTATATCAGCTGGCTGGGGTATCAAACCTCATTTGATCCTGTATGGCAATAAGATTAATCAAATGAAGCATTGTGATATTTGGAGTTTAAGCCACTACTTTACTAAGGCTGCTGAAGTACTTCCAAACATGACCTGATCTAATGGATAACAACAAATAAAGCACATTTTGGTCTCTGTCCTGCTTAACATTGCTTTCCTTCTGTCTTAGGAGGGGCATGTTCAGCACATCATCAGACAAGCATTCTGAATAGCTGAGAGCACAAAGATACAGCTCTTAGGCAGGTGTAATTTTACATTTAGGAGTCTAACCAACAGATTTGCTTGAGTTTGTTAGTTCAATGTTAATTCATTATGGTTTACCTTTCAGCTACATGAAATAATAATGAAATTGTTGTTAGTGATATGTTTCTTTAATTATATAATCAAATTCATAAATATTCTTATTGGCAAACATCTGAACCACGTTTGTGCCAAAATAATCAGTCCATTTACAAAACCTGAGATATTTATTAATCTCTCAGAAAACAAAACAGATTTCCAAAATCTGTTCTGAATAAAAAATACATAGTTTCCACCAAGACATTTTACCATAGACCAGAAAATTCCCTTTTGTTTTCAATTTCCAGCTTTGAAAGTCTCAGTCAAACTGGGGCTCATATTAGAGAATTTCATGATGTTTGTTCATCATCAAAAGCTTGGAACACTTTCATGCCTTAAAGACTTTAAAATCTGAAGTTCAGTGTTCCTAAAGCTGGCTTCAAAAACAATATTCTAAAATAAATCCTAACAACGCCGAGTAATTTAAAACCATGACAGATCTTGTCACTTTGCACATCTCAATACTGATTTAGCACAGTGTATTATGACTCCTTTAATTTCAGATTTAATATATACTACAGAGGGAACTTGATTACTTGACAGAAATCCACAGAATAATGGAATGCTACTGAAAATCAGATGAAGATTTGTCTTTTAATTTTTTTCACTGCATTATACGATTAGAGTTCTTATAAAATCAGTTTTGAACATGTAAACATTTGTGCAGGAAAGCAAGGTGGCAGGCTCTGCAGATTTGGATTTGAAAGTTTATTAGGTATAGCACTGTGTACATGCTTATGGCATTCAACTAATTGTCAATTGCTTTATGTTCCAAATTCAAGCAAAAGAAACGTCAGCATAAAGTGTGATGAGAGCAACTGCAGCACTTCACTTTGGTAAGACAAAGATGCAAAAAGATCAACTGCAACAAAAATCCCTCCCTTTGCAGCTGTGACTGATGTGAGTTTAAATGGAAGGAGATGATGGAGCCCTCATGGGTGATTTCAAACGGGAAAACAGTAAGAGATGCTTCAAGCTCAGGCTCAGGACATGGCTTTGATAATCCAAAAAATACAGATTTTTTCCCCATTGCCTGCAACCACATTCATTACAAAATGCTGGTGATGTCGATTTGAAAAGTTTCTCAAAAGAACTGCAGTTGATGAGTTGACAGAGAGGAAGGCGAGATGCTGCCTCAAAAGGATTTTTATAGGGGAAAGGAAACAACAGCTCCCCACCTCTCCCAGGGATAAGAAGCACAATGATGTTGTTTGAACTGCAGCCAGCAAGATCCAGGTTATATTATTATTATTATTATTATTATTATTATTAATAATAATAATAATAATAATAATAATAATAATAATAATAATAATAATAATAATAATAATATATTATTATTATTATTATTATTATTATTATTATTATTATTAAAATAGAGACAAAAGAAGATGATGAGGGCGAGAGGAAGGAATCAAAGGGAAGAATGTATAATAATTATTATTATTATTATATTATATTATTCATTATATATTATATATTACATATTATTATAGTAGTTATTATTATTACTTTATATATATAAATAAATAATATATAAAATAAATTTAACTATAATAATATAGTTATTATTATTATATTATATGATATTATATTATACATAATAAATATAAAATAATATAATAAATAAAATATAATAAATAAATAATAAAATATAGTAAATAAAAAATTAACAATATAACAAGTACATAATAATATAACACATATAATAATAATTATTATAATAATATATATAATATAAATTATATATAATTATATATTATGTATAATAATAATAATAATAATAATAATAATAATAATAATAATAATTATTATTATTATTATTATTATTATTATTATTATTATTATTATTATTATTATTATTATTATTTTAGGTCAACTATTGTAAAGTGTTCAGCTTGCCAACAATTTTGAGAGGCTTTTTTTCCAGATTAAGGGAAACTATTCTCCTGCCAGCTTCCACTCCTAGTCTCACCTATGCAGAAAGAGAGGTACATCCCTGATAACCCTAAATTAGAGCATCACTTGCCTGGATTAGACCTAGGGCTGAAGTAAAGGATTTAGAATTTTTGTGAGAGACTGAGCAGCACTGAAGTACCCAACAAGAAGGTTTGAGATTTTGGGGGGTGCATGTACAGTGTGATTTGCTTCTGAGGAGGACAAAAGAAGATGATGAGGGTGAGAGGAAGGAATCAAAGGGAAGAATGTGTGTGACGAAATAATTTTCACAGGAAGCTAATAAAAAGAGAAAGCAGGAGTGAAAACTGAAATCACAGTTGTTCATGGAGTGAAGGTCCAGGGAAAAAGAATGAGCTGGAACAAGGTCAGAGAATGTGTTTATTGTGAAAGAAATGAAACAGCAAAACCAAGAACCTATGAGGCACTCAGCAGAGATAAGGCTGAAAGAAATGTTTAGAAGTTTAGTTAAGTCAGTAAAAGTTTGGTGAAAGGCACACACTGGGAGCAGCAGCACCAGTGCCTCCTGCAGAGCTAGAGCACAAAAGGCAATGGTGTTTTGAAGGCAATGGTGTTTGGAAACTGGAGATGGAAGACAGGCAGGATGAAGTAAGGCTGTGACACGAGATGCCACCCCAGGAACAATGAACTTGGTTACATTTGATCCCGTGTCAGTGCCCTTAAAGACAACTTCAGAGATGTTTGCTACCATTAAACTTCACACCAGCTGCAAGTCAACACTTCTTACTTTTATCAAGTGTCATTCCTTACTTGTTTAATACACTCTGTAGAGTGAAGTTTATTACTTCAGTCAGCTGTGGGAGCTCCCTGATGAAGACAGAGGGGAAGAAGCCCAAGTTCACTTGTAATTCTCCTCTAAGCTTTCCAGAGTGGGATACATAAACACAGCTATCCAGTGCCAGCAGAAAAGAGAGGACATTTGGGAAAACAGCCCAAGTCCTAGTAAACATGTATTTTTTTTTTACTTCAGAGCTCATCCACTGCTATACTGGAGGTTCAATGAGGTTCCCGTGTTAGAAAACACACACGGCTCAACTGAGGATACTGGAGCAGGAAAACTACAGAGTCTGGAGGTCTTTATCAAGATATTACACTCTCCTACTCACTTCAAAGAGACAGAAATGAATCCACGTTTTGTTTTGGATGAGGAGATGAGATTGAAAACAGCAGAAAGAATCACGAGTGCCATTTCATGTTTCAGAAGCCCAAACCCATGCAGGTATGTACAACACTGTCCTTGCAGTTTGTGCAGCAGGAGAGCCAGGGTTGGTGGAACAGCTGCTTGAGAAACACCACTGAGTTTTTATAACTCCAGGCTGCTAAGGCTCACACTGGGGGTATTCTACAAGACAGCTGTGCTACTGCTACCCCTTTAGCATGAGTCATTTGCTGGGTGACCTTTTAGGTCAGCCAAGAACTAAACACCACCTGTAAACTCTGTCTGACACAACGCCGTGGATGACAAAGGCTCATTGAATTATGAGGTGGGACACAAGTGAGAGCTAAAGCTTAGACATATATTTAAGCTGTTGTAGATCCACCTCAAAACATTGCCTGTCTCTATCATGCAAAATTTCCAAGCCTTATTCTGCTTCTACAAACAGGCTTGATGCCAAACCAAGGTTCACATTTTCTGGTAGTTTCTCATTTTTCTGTGTTTCTGCTTCATGAAGTGATGTGTTTGTGTCTGCTTATAAAAAAAAAAAGAGTTCACATGCAATTTGTCATTGTGGGGGATCTACAGTAGGTCAAAGTTGTGATTAATCTGTGGCTTTGTGTTAGCCATTCAGTGATGGCAGTAAACAGATTTAATGAATCACATGAACTAACAGAAATGGACAGCCTGTAACATTCAAATATCTACTAGGGTATGAAACAGCAGCAAAATAAACAAGTATTTTGGTTTCTTAAGCCAGTGAACATGACTCAGGAGAAGAAAGAAGTTCTATTGAAAAAAAATAAAATCTCTGCTCTACATGTGCAGCACTTTATATCTGTATTTCTATGGCAATCAAGCACTTGCTGTTGCTCTCCTAGGGGCAACTGATCCTAGGAAATTTCCTAAGAAACTGATTTCCTTAGAGAAGCTGTCCATGAGGTGACACTCCACAAATGTCAGTACAATAGCACAAAGGTGAATACAGCTGTTGGGGGTGGCTGGGGGCTGCACTCCTGTGCCACCCCACTGCAGGTGGATGTGCTGCACTGGGCATCTCCACACCAGGCACGTTTTACTCCCTACACCTCTTTCTATGGCTGCAGATTTTTTCTGACAAAAGTCATCTTTTTCTCAGGACAGCAGAAGCAGCAGCTCAATGGGGAGCAGGAGGCTGCTCCATCCCTGGCAAACTCTCCTAAGGCATTCATTCTAATTTAAAAAACAGTGAGGAAATCAGATACATCAAAACTTTAGTCTAAAAGTCCTACTTAAGACTTTATTATAGGCTCAGGTCAGACAAAATTTCTGACAACCACACGAAACCCTCAGGGTCTCACCACCATCACTAGTTTCACTTCATGTTGAATAAAGAGGCATTTCAGATATCTTTACCAACAGATTTGGAACAGGGCAAAATAATAAATTCACCCTTCCCTCCCCAAGTTCTCAGGTAATCTCATCAGTGTGAAACTGAGAGCAGAGACTGTCTTGAAGTAGAGATTATTAGAACCAAAAGCACAATCAATTTACCTGCAAGGCAATATCCTGACAACATCATTGGGCTTGTAGCCTTCGATACAAACAGCACAGTTATCAAAGTCTGGCTCAGTCTCCTACAGGAAAGAGAATATTCATCAGATTAATTATTTTATAATTATTTTATATTTATATTTATTTATTATATATTATTTATTTTATTATTATTTTGTTAGCTAATCTCTTCATACAAGAGCCTATGTGACAAAGTAAAACAGTCACTGAAGCATACTGCAAATCCAGTAATGCATTTCAAAACCAGCAAGTCAGATTTTCTGACGTGTTTCCAGCTGGAAACTTGCATGGGAAGCATGCAGATTTAGTTGGTATGCTTAAACTTTCAGAATTTTTTGCATCTCTAACCCAATCACCCCCTCTCCACACTCAGCTCCATCCGTAACTTGCTTACCAGCACTCCTCCCTCACCTGAAGGACACAGGAGCTAAAGAAGCAATTGGCATTTCTGTTCTGCCTCATTGTTGCAGAGGTCTGAAGGAATCCTCAGCACAGAGTTTAATTTAGTAACAAGCATTTTGAAGAATTACCTTGTCACCTTTCCTGATGGTCCTGACTTGCAGCTTGCTGATCGCTTTCTTCGCAGCATCTCCAAGCCGCCGCTGCAACACAAAATTTGCTCTTAAGCCAAGAGCATCTCTTCATGCACAAATCAAAACTTTTTCTCCCTAGGCTTCTGAATTTTAACTGCATGGAACAGGATAGTGTATAAATAGAAATATAATAATTCATAGAAAGGGCACAATAGGTGTTTGACACTGCAGCAGTGCATACCAATGTAACAAGTCCATTATTTGGTTATCCTACTTCTTCCCTCTCTTTTTTTAATGACACTTGTTAAAAAAAAAATTACTGGGCAGTTAGCAGAGTGAAGGCTGCACTTTATTCTTACATGGTTCCATAACTAGTTCGTGATCTTCAGCAAGATACACCTTCTGAAAGTGAGCTGTTAAATTTTTTAACTACAAAACCTCTGAATAATCTCTCCTGTCTTTTTTCCTGCAATACAGAGTTGCCTATTTTATAAAAATGAGGTGGAAGCATCTGCAGTTTCTTACAGGTAAAGCCCTACATAGTCCTGCAGCAACATCCTGCCCATACATAACCATTTACTCATTCTTTGCCTTTCCATCACTTCCTCCAGTGGACCATGCAGTGATTACCACCTGATGTTTCTGACTGTTCTCCCTTATTTCCAAAACACTGTTACTGTGCTGGCAGGGTCACAGCCACCAGATCAGAGTATGCAATGACAGCCTGACACAAACCACCCTGTGCTCAGACACTGCAAATGGACACTGTGCTCCTTGCAGGAGGCTGGGAACATCACAGGGCAGCTCACACAGTCCCTGGTCAGCACCCTGTGCTGTGGAGCTTGTTCCTGTGTCAGGGCTCCAGGGACCTGGCTGCTGCTCACTTGTGCTAGTCCAGCAGCAAGGCAGGCTGGAGACAGACTCACAGGCTGGAAAAGTCTTTGGGAGGTCATGTATTCCCACCCCTGCTCAAGGCTGGATCAACTTCAAAGTCAGAGCCGTGTTAGTCAAGTCTTGACTATCTCCAAGAAAGGAGATTTCACAACCTCTGTGGATAATTTGTTCCAGTGCTTAACCAATCTCAGCCTTTCTTCTTCTCTAAACATACTAATGGAATTTCCCTTTCTGGTAATTTGTGACCATTACCCTGTGCACTTCCAGGAAGAGGCTGCTCCTGACTCCTCTCTGCAGCTGGAAGCTGAGCCCTTCCTGCTCCTTGGCTCCCCACTCCAGCCCTGCTCAGATGCCATGTGCTTCTGCCCCCACACCAAACTGGTGACCCTGCTTTGGCCACCCCTCGTTTTTTCTATGCCTCCCTCTCATGGTTTCATACAGCAATGCCTACTCCAATGTTTTCTTTAAAACAATTCATGATACAGCATGTTCCAAGTGCCACCAATAAATGACTCGAACTCTTCCCTTCACCTCCTTTCCCCAAACACATTTCCAGCCATGTGTTGCTGCAGAGAAGAGAGACCCAGGGCCTTTGGTGATCCAGGAGACATTCAACTTTCTGAGCTGGGAAACTCCAGTGCCAGAGGTCAGAGGGGCCTGTCAGCACCAAGGGTTTCCAGCTGGAGGGGCTGAGAGTGTGTGGCCAAAAACAGAAGAAAGTTTGAGGTAATTTATAAGTTGAGACCTAATCACCACACAGATGTGACCACTGAATTGCCACTTTGGTCTTCAGATTCAATTAAAATCACTAGATTAAATTTAGAGAGGAAGTCTGTTGGATTGGAAAGGCTGACAAAATACATGCAATATTGAAAGCAGAGATTGGCTAAAGAGGTGAAGACAATCTTGGCTATCAGGAGATTTACATATGAGCTTTCCAGCAACTTAATTATTGCATGTGAAGGAGAATCTTGTAGTTAGACAACATCTCTTTCTGTGGTCCATCTTTCTCAGAGTCTCCCTTAAATAAAAGAATCAATGAGAGCTGGAAACATTTCTTGTCAGCTATTTGGTTCTTTAATGTAAATCAAAGACAGACTGATAACATGCAGCCAGACAAGAGCCATAATGTCATGCTTCAGAAGGAGCTTGTGATCCCTTTTTATCATTATTATTACTTTAATGAATGAAATGTCTCAGTTCTTTTTTGCATATTCTTGAAGGGGAAAGGACAAGATTAAAAACTCCTGTACATCTTTGATTTGATTGCTTTCATGTTTGCTTTCTCTTATCTATCATAAATAGATAAGTTCATAACTTACACGTAAATGAGAATAATTTAGTGCTTGAAAGAACAGGAATATCTTGGTCTAAAGATATAATTTCAAAGGATTCTCCCATTTGAATGCAAGGCATGCTATCAATAACCAATTATTTTTCCCAAAAGATAAGAGGCATTACAGCAGTTTAAGGGTTTAAAGTGAGGCTTAGAGATTTACAGTCATAAATCTCATAATCTCATTAGCAGCACTGCAACATTCAGTGCTGGACTGGAAGGAGTTAAGCATGTCAGATGCAGTGGTCTTGAGGAGATGGCAATGCTCATGAAAAAGGAAGGACAGTGGCATGGAAAGGACCCCTTATGTGCTCCTGAGAAAGTAAATGACTGTAGATGCTGGGGAGGAGAAGTGACAGTAAGGGCTTCTCCCTTCATGGCCTCACCAAACCATCACCTTTGCAAGGACATCACCTTGTGCCCTGTGCAGAATGAGCCCAGCATGAGGGATGGGACACATCTAACCCCAGACAAAGGCTGCACACTCCAGCATCTTCCCAAACTGCTTCAAAGATTGACATCCCTGTTCAGTGGCCCAAAACTCTCATTCCAAGCCACCAGTATTCCTCCTCAGAAAAATGCTCTACATGCTGACAGTCACAAACTAAAGATTAACACACAAGATCCTCCTCAAGTCCAGTGCAATCACCACCTGCTTTGGCTTCCACTCTCCTGCAAAACTTTAGGGATCCAACCAGTTTCAAAATGACTGCAGAAAGCTTCCTCTGAACATGAAGCCAATGGAAAGATGGGACATGGAAAAATGTGGTAAATAAATCTGGCACTGAAACATCATCCTCTCTTCATTTTCACATCTCCCAAACAATAAAAAGAGAACTCCAGTATTACTGGGGAAATATGAAAAACTCTGACAGACTGACAGGGTGGTTTGTTGTTGTTGTAGCTGTTTTTATGTCTGTGCCCTGGCTGTTACAGGGCTGTAACATCAGGTCATGTTTTGCTGAATTATTTCTGGAACTTAACTTGTCATGTAATTCTAATTCTGCTTCTCATTAGCTCTACAATGTGATATTTCTTGATTTAAACAATTTCCACAGCCTTTTACAAAATCTCTCAACTCTCTCATCTTCAGGAGCCCTCCAGGAACAAGCTGCTGAGGAAACAGATTTTCCTACACAAATTTATTCTCTTCATGTCAAAAGGATTCATCATCAAGGCAACCACCAACTTCCTGGACATCTCGTTAGGTGGGAAAAAAGGTTCAAATCAATGTGAATATTACTACCTATCTTCTACTTCCATATGTAATGTACAGTTGTCTGTGCTAGAGGTACTCTTAAAAATTAAATGTATTAAAATAAAAATTGGTATCTCAGCAGGTTTGTAGCTGACACAAGCCCAGAGTGGAAGACAGAATAATTCTGTGTTCTACTGCATTGATCCTCAGCCAAGTGGGGATGAATAGACCCTGGCATTCAGCAAGAATCTTTGAAATCCTGATTCTCCACTCATCAAAATCAGGCACCTAATTGGAGTAAGCTGTGTCTTCCTTCTGGCATGTGAACTTAGATTTTGCACACACGATGAGTAAGAGTGGTGGCTGAAGATGTGGATGGACTCTGTCCAGGTTTCATCTCACTGTGGAGTCACAGGAAATGATTCCAGGAGATTTTTTTCAGTCTTTCTAGCTGCCTCTCTCAATAGCTGGACTCATTGCTTTCTTGGTGGTAACTGAATCACTTTGTTCTGGATTTACTGCTTGCTCAGAAACTTACACCTACTGAAAGAAGGGAAGTGGACCTGGAGAGTCACCAGATAGAGAAGGACTAGGCAGAAGTGTTTATGAGGCCTGACAAAAGGACAGTATGATTTTAATCAGAAATTTGTGATCCCATCCTTGAACCACAAGAGAAAGTGTCAAAGAAAATGAAAACCCAGAACCTGATGGAAAACAAAGAGGAACACTCATGGGAAGGGCAAGAGCAAGCTGAGCTTTTCTGAACTACCTACATCATTATATTCCATAGCCAGGACAAAAAGCCACAGCAACCCATAAACACAAATAATAGAGTTTTGTTTGTATATTGTATATTTGTATATTACTGTTTTCATACGAAAAGAGCTAATAAAGAGACTAGATGTCAGACAAAACTGTATGAAGAAAACTGCATGAAGACTTTTTAGATTGCCCCTTATAATTGCCCAGTTTTTCCCTTCAAAATAATAATATTAATAATTACTAATATGTAATTACTTAGGAGGCATCCTTTCTAATTCTTCTAAAGAACAGAACTAGTAGAACAAACAAGTTGTTAAAACCTCTCCATAGGACAACTGCTTGTGCACATGTAGGTCTCATTCAAACTTTGGAAAGAAAATACTGAAAAGGAAATATGTTTGAACATATAAACACATCAGTTTCAAACTATAACATATTACCTGAATGAACTTCCTATTTTGCTGATTTCATGTTTATGTATGCCTATTTACCCTGCTAAGCTGCCTGTATAATTACTTGACTGAAAGCACACTTACTCACACACACAAATTAGGCACGCATGTGCTTCTGCAGACAAAGCATCTAAAAATTACCCCAGACATTGCAGTCACAGTGAATCTGCTGCCAATGGTGTTCAAATTCCAGCTGGGACAGTCTCGTTCTTGCAATCCAAAATTCCAGACTGCATATTTAACTGGAAAATACATTCATCCTGTCTGTAAATACAGAGCAGCTGCTCTCCAGCTCAGAGAATGCCTGAATTTCAATGGGGAAGGAGAGGGATTCCTACACGTCAAGGATTTGTTACAGAGGGTGTAGCAGGGCTTTTCTCTACCAAATGATAATTCATACTCTGAGTTTTACCTTTTCTGCAGAATAAGCTAGGTAACCCCTCCTGGCCCTGACAGTAATTTATTGAGGGTTCAGAAACCTCTCTGAATTACAGCGCAGTAAAATGGTTAACTCTTCAAATTTCATATGTTGATAACATTTTCTACTGTACCATTGGAGTGAAATGTACAAGCCTCAGCTTCCCAGTTCTGAGATAGTTGCATCCAGCCAAGAAAATATGAAATTTATAATTATTGTTGCTATTATTATTCACTGCTGAACTGCCATAAAGATGGGCAGTGCTTTACAAAACCACTGCTACTGACTTCTCTTCAGCTCTATAGGCTTTTTATCTCTTTCAAGGGTTTTGAACAAGATGCCAAAACCAATAACAATGGTTTAATAACATTAGTGGCTATCACTACAGTCCTGTTCAGTGATCATTGTCAAATGAACAGCGACATATTTGTCCTTCTAGCCCAAGATCCTTCTAAGAAAGCTTTAAAGTGAGAATAGTTGTTTTTTTTTCCCCTTTCTTCACTCATCAAGACCATTGTTTGACACACACATGCCTCACAATGTTTTAGTCAGCATTTTGATCTCAAGGGTCTTTAGTTATACACACTGCCATGACATTTGGCTATATGTACCACAACAATATTTTCACAAATAAACATCACCTTTCTGTCTATTTTTTTTGTGTGTTTTGCATATGGAAAAAAACCCATAACATACATACACTATTAATTTCTGTTTTTTCTTGAATCCCATCTATACTGACATAAGCCTTGGATTTTCCCAGTCACAGTCATTTTAATATTCCTATTCTTTCCACTTTCTGGGGCTTTCTTTTGGTTTTCTGTTTTTACCACACCTAGACAATTTCTTCAACTACAATCAATCCCGCGGTGATTTTTTGGAAGCACAGGCAGTCACTGCAGCCCTGCTCACCTGATTTCTGTCTCTGGCGTTGGCGTAGCGGAATCTCTGGATGTAGTAGAAGACCAGCCAGGCCAGGGAGATGATCATGAGCACGATGAAGGAGATGGAGACGAACACCACCGAGGTGCGGCTGACGTACTTCTGCAGGTTGCGCGTGCCGATGGTGATGTACATCATCACGGTGATGTTCCTCTCCAGGAGGCTCACTATCTCCTTTCCTTTGGGTTCAGGAATCATTATTGCTACAACGTCTTCCAAGCCTATCAGACACAGAGAGGAAAGGAGCCTTAAGTAAATCAAGTGATCACCAAAAGGCAATCAGAGAATCACAGGTTATTCTGAGTTGGGAGGTTGAACAACCCTCGGGAGGTTGTTCCAGTGCCCAACTATCCTTTGAGTGAAAAATCTTTTCCTAGTATCCAGCCTAAACCTCCCCTGACACAGCTTCATGCCATTTCTTCGGGTCCCATAACTGCTCACTTGAGAGAAGAGATCAGAGCCTGCCCTGCCCCTTCCCCTCCTGATGAAGTTCTAACCCAGGGAGGTCTCCCCTCAGTCCCCTCCTCTCCGGGCTGAACAGACCAAGTGACCTCGGCCACTCCTCACACAACTTCCCCTCAGGGCCCTTCCCCATCCTCGTGGCCCTCCTTTGGACCCTCTCTCTTGGCTCCATGCCTTGTTTATATTGTGGCACCCCAAAGTGCCCCCAGCGCTCAGGGTGAGGCTGCCCCAGTGCAGAGCAGGGCAGGACAATCCCCTCCCTTGCCCGGCTGGCAATGCTGTGCCTGATGCCCCCAGGGCACAGGTGCCCTCCTGGTTGACTCACATTCAGCTTTCCATGGACCAGGACCCCCAGGGCCCTTTGCTCTGTGCTGCTCTGCAGCCTCTCATTGCCCAGCCTGTCCCCACACCCAGGGTTGGCCCATCCCAGGTGCACAATCTGGCACCTGCCCTTGTTGAACTTCCTATGGTTGGTGATTGCCCAGCCCTCTGATTCATTCAGCTTTGGCAAAAAAGCAACAAGAAATCTGTGCTTTCTTCTGCTCTTCCCTCCTGTTTACCAAGAGGGAAGTCAGATGCATCTGGTGAAGGTTTCAGCTGAAACCAGATACACAATGTGTTTCTACATACTAATCTTGGTGAGATACGTCAAATGTGTTCCATGGCTTGACATAAACACAGATTTCCAGCACTACTGAGGCTTGTCTGGATGACACTGCTGTAAACACTGCAAAAAGAGAGGTACACTGCATCCAACACTCCATATACATTTATGGCAGTCTGGGTGCACTGACAGAGCTGTGGCAGACTGCTGCTGCTGCTCAGAGCAATCTGCTGTGAAGTGGGAACTGAGCCCTCGTGTCTCAAGGCTCAGAGCAGAAGTGCAAACACCACCCCTCCTTCCCTCAAGAGCTTTTCCATCAAAATACTTCCCTGATTATCAACAGGCCACCCAATGAATAGAGAGGATCAAACTTTTGGCTGAGTCAGGAGTTTTAGATATTCATGACTGGAAACTTAACCTCCCTGCTGATACTATAAAGCATTACTGGTTTTCAGCTGTTTCCCTTTATTTTTTCCTAGCAAGAGTCTACCATCAGCAGTCAGGATAAATCTAGCCTTGCAACTCTTCTGATACCTATTTATTACAAAAGGTTAATGCAAACATTACCCTGATGGCCTAGGGAAAATTTGCCAAGTCTCAAAGTGGCTGAGAAGGGCACTGGTGCCATGCCAGTAATTTTCCTGCAGTGGAAAAGAAAAATTGTCTGGAGCAGGGTTTAGCTGTCCACATGACTTCCTTTGTTCTTTTCCTCATCTTAAAAAAAATAAAATCATTCTACAGGAAAACTAAAACACCAATCTCATGCACAGCCAAAAAAAACCCACAGTGAAAAATTCCACAGGCAATATTACTGAATTTAATCAACTGCTCTCAAAAGCCACCACTCTGTCCAAATGACTTATCCAGGACTGACCTTTAACATCATGGTCAGTACAACACTGCATGGATATCACCTGAAAGCCCATGAAAATGAAGACAGAGACAAATCCAGCAATTATATGAGATGATATGATATGATATGATATTATATTATTATATTATATTATAGATATTATAGATAATATATATTATAGATAATATATATAACTATATTTAATATATAATAATATACAATATATATAATATAATAATATATAATATAATAATATATAATATATATAATTATAATATATATAATTATATATAAACAATATATATTTTATATCATTATTATATATTATATATATTATTATAATATATACATATATATAATATAATATATAATAATATATAATATATAATATATATTATATATTATATTATATTATATTATATTATATTATATTATATTATATTATATTATATTATATATTATATTCAATTATATTATAGCTTAATATACCTTTAATATATTTCTGGGCACAGGACACTAAGAAAATTGCCATGGATATATACTAAACAAAACTTTTTCAAAATGCAACATAGTAGACTATTATTCCAAGAGGAAAACAGCTGTTTTTATTTATTCAAATCCTTAATATATTAAAATTTCAGGCTATCTGGTTATTTTCTTGGAAAATATTACCACTTGTAATGAAGCATTGTTGGAAAAAATAACCAGAGCAGTGACAAAATAACAATCAGAATTTTTTTTTGATTTACTGATTTTATGATAATTTCTGCAAGGCATTATAGAGAATTCTATTCATCAATCATGCTATTAAGCTATGTTTTAAATCTCAAATATGTTCACATTAGGAAGAAAAGAAAAGAAAAATAAAGTAATTTATAATTTATTTTTCTTTTATCCCTTTTTAAACAAAATATTTGTATTATTTCAGTTTCCCATAAGCTGCAACATATGTAAAAAGTATGCAAAATAAAGAAAGGAAATAACATAATGAGCCATCAGTGGGAGAGGTGCATTTTTATGCCTCAGTACACATTTTCTCAACAGATTTAAAGAAGAGAAAGGATCTAGTAACATGTACTGATGCTTCCCTGGCAAGTTAAATGCTACCCCTGCCTTCCATGAAACACACCCACAGTGGGAACTGCATTTTGTGCCACTCTTGTTCCCTAACACATTTCTTTTCTTTTTCTGGCCAACATGAATGCAGAATTTGACATGAATTTTTAAGCAGCTGTCATGATGAATCAGAGATCCATAAATCAAAGGTATTCAGGCTGCAGTGAATGGATTTTATTCTTCTTTTTTTTTTTTTGGCTAGGAAACATTTAACATATCAGTGTTCTCTCCTAACAAATGAGCAAGGCAGAAATTAGAGGCATTTGGGATGATTTAAGTTGTTTTACCTTGCTGCAGCACACCTGCCTAATCGAGTATTTCTGGGTGGAGAAAATGCATGCTTTGGAAAAAGATCCAGAAACCCCTCTCCAAACCCTCTCCATGCAGTACTTGGCTATGGAAATACATTTCAGCAGGTATGGCCTTCATGCAAAACCTGCAACCTTCAAGGGTAACCATCTATTCACCAGTGACAGAGGAAATGAAAGACTTCAGTGCAGTACCAGGGGCTTTAGTAGCAGAAATGAACAATTTTACACCCAGAAGATGCACAGAAATGCTCCAGTGCTTACAGACCTGTGATACTCCTTGATTTTCTCTGGGAGCTCTCAGAGGTGACACTGAACACAGCCCTCTGCTCTCTTTAGCAGTCAGGCCCAGCAGTGGCAGGGCTGCTGTTTTAATGCTTTGTCAGTTTGTGATGGAGATTCTAAAACAAGGTCTTTCTGACACATCTGAGAACAGGCACTTTAATTCCTCATGCTTGGCAACAGCTAGAAGTCAGTCAGAGAAGTTAATTGAACTATTTGAATAGAATTTCAATTGGGGAGGCAAATAGAGTCTTCTCTCCAAGATACCCTATCAAGATATAAATAAAGATTTGTCTTATATCGTAGAACAAAATCAGGAAGTAAAGATTTTGTAAGTTTGAATTCAGAAACTATTTTGGATTCAGAAATTGCCCTGACATTGCCCAGTGTTCAATCTGACTCCAAGGCCAGGAACAGAAGCTTTACAGGAAGGTGCAAGAGCCTAAGAAACTCTTCCTTACTTCTGGAAGAAATGATTTTGTTTTTAGGAAACCATTTCAGCAACCAGCAGCGATTGTAAAAATGTAAAACAGACACAAATCTAACAAATTCCACATTGCACCCAGGCCCAGCCTGGGTCCGTGCCAGCCCCAGGCAGTGTCAGGGAATTCAGTGGTGGTGATGGTGGTGATGATGATGATGGTGGTGGTGGTGGTGGTGATGATGGTGGTGGTGATGGTGGTGATGATGATGATGGTGGTGGTGGTGGTGGTGGTGGTGGTGATGGTGGTGGTGATGGTGGTGGTGATACTGGTGGTGATGGTGGTGGTGATGGTGGTGGTGGTGGTGGTGATGGTGGTGGTGGTGATGGTGGTGATGGTGGTGGTGGTGGTGATGGTGGTGGTGATGGTGGTGGTGGTGATGGTGGTGATGGTGGTGGTGATGGTGGTGGTGGTGATGGTGGTGGTGGTGATGGTGGTGATGGTGGTGATACTGGTGGTGATGGTGATGGTGGTGGTGATGGTGATGCTGGTGGTGGTGGAGATGCTGGTGGTGGTTTTTATGCTATGGTCTGGGTGATGGGTAATATTTTAAAGCAAATTTGGAACAAAGAAAAGACATTTGGCAACAAATACTATTTTTTTCCTCTCCAGAACAGCAACTCAGCTGCAAAATTACTACTGAAGAGAACGAAGAGGACTCCATGGTGATGGTGCTGTGGTGATTGTCTAAGCTACAGCCAAGAACTGCCTGTTTGGCCATCAGAAGATACTGCCTTCTGTTGCAGACCTTGCTCCCTTTGAAAAGAGTATTGCTTTATATTTGTGTTTGGTATCTTTCCAATGAAGTTACATGAGAAATGGTGTATAGGTTCATGAGAATGCCCGTCTGAATTGCCCTAATATCACAGAATCACAGAAAACTTTAGGACCCAACCTCCCTGCCATGGGCAGGGATGCCATTCATCAGATCAGGATGCCCAGGGCCCCATCCAAGCTGGCCTTGAACTCCTATCTCAGTAGCAAAATGTGCCCTTGAACTACTAATAATTCATAATTCAACAAGGGTTGAACTATGCCTTCATAATTGCAACAAGGGTTCCAAGTCTTTATGACCATCCACTGAGAGCTCAAGTTCAATTCTTCTATTCTGCACGGTGCAATTATAAATTGATCAGAATAACAGCTGATACCTGTTTTTCTTAGAAAAACCCAAACTCTTAGCCTTACATTATGTTTTTGCAAACTCAAAAAGTACATTTGAAAATCAAAGCAATATTTTAAAAAATCTGATCTCTGAGCTTCTCCCAGTTTGGAGAAGAAGAAGCATAGTATTGTTTAAACTTATGTAGGCAAACAGGGAAACATTACATTGCTGGTAAGAAATCAAAGTGGGTTTTTATCCACGGGACTGTTCCTTGCAGGAACCTTTCCCTACTGGGCATTCAAGGCATTGGCCTCAAATGGAAGTATTAATAAATGATACTACAGGGAAAACATTGGCAGGAGAAGAGCAATATACAGTAAGTGGCAGTAATACACAGTCAACACATCATGTGTCACAGGTGAATGGCTACAGACTGTCATCTATCATCTCTTACATAAACTGTCTCAGTGCCAGAGGACTGCAAAGGACACCAATTTCTAATGAGCTTTCATAACAGATGTGGGCAGCTACACATCAGCTTGCCCAAAGTTATTCAGTGAGATTCCTCACCAAAGAGTCTTAAGCCAAAAAGTCGGTTCGGAATAAAAGAGGAAGGGCCTCACATGAGAACACGAGGGGTTAAAACACAGGATCTAGGTGTTCAAAGCATCCAAGAGCAAGCAGGTACAAAAAGCATCTAGGGGTCACAAACTGCTGAAGGCTGGGAGAGCCATTCTGGATTGGCAAGATTCAATGTTTGCCCCTTGCTCATTCTCTTCCCTACGTAGCTGCTGTTCACTACTATGAGAAACATCATCTGAGACACACGGACTTGGCTCTCAAACCATGGTGTTGTTTGCACACTAACTGGGAACTGAAAGCTTTAACTCCTGTGGAGGGAAGAAAGATTAATTCAAATCATGACACCAAACCAACAGGGCCAAAGTCAGAGGTCTGATTATACCAAGAGGTCTCTGTCTAAGCTGAAATAGGGAAACCATGGCATTTTCTGAGAGCAGTGATGAACAAGGAAGGACAGGGGCTGAGGCAGGTGGTGCCTCTTGCTTTTCAAAGCCCCAGTGAGGGACTGCCCCCGGGCAGAAGGGAGCATTTCTGATGTGCAGGGTGGGCTGATGGCTCTGAGCTCTGCACCTCATACGTGAACACCAACGTCCAGCTTCCCCCACAGGAGCACAAGCACAGCATAAAGCAGAGGAAAGCAGCAGCAAACACACACACGAGGTGACTGCATCCTCCATCACCCCCGTGCTGAACACCACACCTGGCTCCTGCAGGGGGGCCCAGCCACCTCTTCTCTCCGTGCCATCCCAGAAAGGTCCCACAGTCACCAAGGGCAAGGGGCTGGGGAGGTTTCAGGCAGGATTTCAGCCTACAGCGCGGGAAAGCTGCAGAGCAGGATGCAGATGTCTTTGTCCACCCACCTGTGCAATGCACAGGCACTGCCATCCCCCAGGTACCCCATGCTGCAGCCTCTCTGCCCCGCTGGGTGGAGAGGAGAGATGCCAGCAGAACAGCAAAGCAGGAATGCTGCTGTTCTCTGAGACACATCAGGCAGCCCTTCCAGGGTGCCCAGCCTCAGGAGAAATAAATGCAGGAGAAGGCCAGAGGCAAATACAGCCTAGCAGCTCATAGCCCTGTTTATGTGGATATCAAGCTACTGAAGCTATCAGAACACAAGATTTCACCATATAATGGCTTTTCTTTTCTTACTCTAGAGCCCTTGTTTGCAATGATGTAGGAGCTTTCATCTCCTCCCACCAACAATTCCAACTTGTTTTCCTAGTATGTTATATAGCAGAGAGATATTTCCTCCAGCTTACCCTCACTAATTTCCCACTTCTCCTTGGCACTGCTAGCACTCACCTTGGTCCTTTACCCTTCTTCCAAAACATTGAACTATATTATTTAACTATATATATTTAACCATAAATCAGGTTTCCTTTAAAAGGCAAATGCAGCAACCATGGAGAGAGCAGTGACACCATTTCCCTACGGTGCTGCAAAACAAAATTCTTTTACACAAACTATTTTTTTTCCTTAGACAATCTTATTGCTATGAAACACTTATCATTGCAGAAGCACAAGTATCTATTAGATAATTAAGTAACACATAGGGAAAAAAGATGTACTGATGTAAATGACTGACTACAGTATTTAAGTAAGGAATATAAAAGTTTGTTATTCTGTCCTGAATTGGACAACAACAGCCTCCAGCAGAGCTGTTCTTGGTTTACTTCTTTTTGATGCTAAATCAAGGAGAGGCAAGATGCTTCTGACTGTGATCTTTCCTGTGGAAAGCAGTTTCAGACACTTTATTGCTGTTTAGGGACAAAGACATTTCTGTTCATGTTTTTGCAATCGGCGCTGATCTTGCCAAGGCTGTAAGAGCTCAGAATATATTGACTTTCTCTAAATGTTATGCAGCAACTGCAGCAAAGGACAAAGAAGTAAACAGCTACAAAGCTCCCAGAATCAAATTCAGCATGATAGCTGCATTTTTCCTGGGCCTCTTTCCTACAGTATCAGCTTGCCAGTCTGCTGAACTAACCAGTGCTAATGAACCAGTGCAGTGATACATATTCATATTTAATTACAGCAAACAGGCTCTTCAGGAGGCTTTCTGAGATCCCAGCCCAACCTAAGGCACAAACTGTTGAGACTCTGTTACCTTAACCAGGACAGCACCTCATTAGAATTGCTGAGCCTTTGTACTGGAGACCTCCCCAGAATTTTTCCTCCTTTTCTAAACCATATACATACTGCTAATGGCATATTCCTCTGGTTTTCTGTATTGGAATTGGCACTGGGATACCAATGGGTTATTTTCTGTACCAGGGGCCAGAAAGGCTCCTTCATGCAGGCTTTACAGCTCAGCTATGCTCCAGCTCAGGCCAAAATATGCTACAGGGATAATTTATTAGTAAAACTCAACCTTTTCAGGGTTTTGGCAAAACACACCCACTGTCTAAAGCAGAAGCTGCTTTGTTATTTTCAGGGGAATTGTGCCAAAAGAAAATATGCCTTAAATAGCATCTTATGTAGTCAGGGTAGAGTAAAATGCAAACACAAAGCAGTTAACATGCCTGGTGCTCTAAGAAGGGTGTAAATATCTACTCTCTACACAGAGAAAAAAAAATTGCTGTCATTATTATAGAGATTAATCATTCTTACTATAGGCATTATTATAAAGCTTCTAATATAAACTTTAGACACAGAATAGTGGTTTGTGGCTCAAAAAGCACAGGCTGAAAGAGTAAAGAGCTGGAAAAGAGCATGGCATGTCTGCTGTGGCTTTAGGCAGCATTGCTGGGCACACTCCAGTTCAAGGGACCCTGAATTAGCTGGACAAGAAACAGACTCAGAGCAACAATCCGGAAATTTCATAAAATTACTGCAGGGAATTTCCTCTCTCCTCACTCAGGGAAATAACAATGTCCCCAGAGGTGCAAACACTGCTTTTATCAGTCTGAGATTAGAACAATGAATTAAAATGAAGCAAAAAGAGAGAAAAGAGGGAAAATAAATGGTAAAAAGCAAAACAAAAGGATAAATAAGTAACATCTCAGGCAGAAGGTGAGGAACAAAGAAATACTGAAATTATTTTTAGTTTAAGCAACCCTTTTCTTTATATCTTCCCAACTCCTGGAAAAACACACATTCCTGTGGGTCCAGCAACAGGGGCCCTGTCTTCATTCATTTTTCCTCAGACATAAACACAAATAACAAAGTCTCTCTTGGATTTTGGTGCAGAAATCTTGTTTGCTCAGGAACCTTGTTAGGGAAACATTCCATTTTGAGGATGGGGCAGAGCTGCTCAATCTTTGGCCTTCATTTTCAGGCATTATGGTAAAAAAGCTCATTAAAACCAGGAACCTATTCCATACACTGAAATAAAAAAGTAAAATCAGTATGAATCAGACAAAAATCAGGGCAAAAATCTATTGTGTGGGTAATAAAATTCATCTCCTTTGTCAGGAAATCAAGTTTTACTGTATTAGTCTCCATCACTGTCAGCTTCACAATTTTCCATCTGTCCCCATGATCCCTTGGAGCAAGCAATACTTAAAATGTCTAACAAAAAAGAAAGAAAACCAAGCAGAAGATAAACATTAGGTCTTTCCTATATGATGAACACATTGACATAGTTAATTATCTACACCAATGCAAAGAGATCAGAAAAATTTTTAGTAGCTATGATAGCTCTTAGAGTAAAATAAAGCTCTCAGTATATTACAGGCCTTTCTGCACATCATGGGAAAAGGTCTGGGGGGGAAATAAACTCCTTTTTAACTATGGTTATCTACACACAAAATTTAGCAACCAGTTGGTTAATGTGATAAAAACAACAGAGGATAACACCAACACAGACAGAATTAAGGACAACTGGGACAAAATTGAGAACAAGCCATCTAAAAACAGTGGCGTGGGGTGGCAGAGGGTGTTCTTAATTAGAGTTTTGGTTTGTTTGGGCTTTCTTTGACCCAAATGAACTACCTTGGTGTCAGATAATATTCCTCTCACTGTTTAGATTTCTGTCCTGCCTGGCACCATGGGCTGTGCTGGGCCAGCACAGGCTGCCCTCAGGAGCTGTGGATGCCCCATCCCTGGATATTTTCACAGCCAATCCACCAAAAGGCTGGGTGTTATTCTCTGCAACACCACCATCAGCACCTCTCTGGAGTGCCTGTAATGGTGGGGAAATACAAACTGAGAGTGAGACAAAGTGTCCAAGTCACACAGAAAAAACAAGGAGAATACAGCTCTGGTTTCCTCAACTCACCCATGTCTACAAATCCCACTTCTGGGCTCAATTAAAGCACAGGAGAGAATAATCCAACTCTCTGAGGACTCTACAAGAATTGAGGAATGTAAGGAATATTTTCTGACCCTTTAGTTCTTACATGTGTTTTCTGTGACTCCCAACACACACCTATTAATGTTCCTGAGGAAAACCCAGCCCAGCCACTTCCCACAGCAGAGTCTGCCTCTTAC